>JAWDGP010000505.1:0-90000 GCA_033675545.1 Elysia crispata
TGATTTTTGTACTTTCTTTCATATAAGAGCTTAAATTCTCAATTGTTTTAGTGTGAAAACTAGGTCTTGATAGCATGAGTTCCAGTGAAAAGGGAATCCCTGTTCTGCCCGGGGGGTTGACATCATGACCTGATCGAGTTATAGAAATCTTTGTCTTTTTCATAAGGAAGTCACACTTTTCAAACATGCTATCATTTTGTGCTGATTGGAGAAACAAGAAAAGTTTCAAACCTTAGCAAAATCAAGCCTCATGAAATTGTCTCACATGTGACACTTCACATTTTTTCCATTATCCACAAATTAGACCTGCTCAACAAAATGACCATGCTTATGTCTGTAGTCTTTGTAGAACGGCATGTTTGAGCTTATGATTATAATTTTCAACATTCTTCTTATATTGCATGATATTTTGTAGCTGAAATTCATGAAATAATTGAAAGCACTTAAAAAAATAGGGTCTATTTTAAGTACTTTAGTGTTACTGTTTGTGACAAAAGAGATTTGCACCTTTCTTTACATACGTGGCAGTTTAATTTATTAATTTTTAATTTTGTTTTGTCTACAGCAATTTTGGCACCAAGGAACAGTGTCTTGTATCTTCAACTATCATGGATATTGTCTTGATGAAGGAACAAGTAACATCAGCTGCATGGCGATCAGATATGTCCTGGGCCACAAAAATCAACGTATATCACTTCTTTGGAATAAATTTTATGGTTCTGATCATTAAAACTGCTCATGTGTTCGTGGTTAACTACATGTAGGGAGTTAGCTTCTCAAAAGATCACTGTTTACTGTGATGGAAATTAAGATTCAATTGAAATTTGAAAAACATCTGAATTCAGTGCAACATGGAAATTGGGATTGAAAAAATCAGATGTTTGAACTATTTCTTAGCTTTATACCATGCTTTTTATGGGCAGATTATGTAAAAAAGAAATGGGAAAAATTGTAAAGAAATTTGATACCTGTAAAATGATTATAGACGTGCCTCAAATAAGAATATCAAAATTAAAATTTACAGTCATGTTATCAATCTTGTCCTTTCTATACTACCAGTTGCTGATCGATCAGACAGAAGCTGCGATTTCTTCACCTGAGATAGCTAGTTTCCTCCAACTCTGACATTTCTGTGGCATCAAGGTAAAATTTTGCTCCAGCTGAGTTTTTCTTTAATTTTTTTTTTTTTTTTTGGGATGCTCTGTTGTGTACATGTGCAAATAGGATAAAAAATAGTGGTTTGAGTTAAATAGAATTCACATTTTTCTAGTTCCATTTACTCTTGAAATCTTTGCTCTAATCAAAGGATATTTTGCTTAAACTCTATGGGGTTAAATGTTTGAATTTCTTAGATTAGTGAGAAAAATGATGTTTTTCATAATAGAGCCTTGACAAATCAGACGATTTTTCCTAACCATTAAATATCGCTGTGATCAAAGATTGTTAAAGTTGTTCAAAGTGACTTAAGGGGGGCTGTGTTATTTCCTTAGTTTCTGAAATAGACTCATTCTCTTGCTTTTGCTTGTTTTCTGGTTGTGCAGTTGTACTGATGTAGAGAATGTATGAAAATATAATGAAGGCTTCATACAACATTTACTGCTGAAACAGAACTACAGAGGGTTGTTGTTAAAAGTGAAATCATTTGAATCAGCCAAGATTATTTGTTAAAGAAAAAAATTCAGTGTAACAATTTTATATCATTTTTGATTGAGGTATTGATGTCTTTGGTTGAAATATTTTGGTTTATCAGTCACTTGCATGTTTTATTCACTCTGATAAAGAATTTAGTAGATTTGAGACAATCCAGTCCACTTCATTTGACTTTTCTTTGAAGTTCAATATCTATTTACATAATTTTTATTGTTTAAATTGAAATATTCATAGTTGAGGTTTTTTTATTTAAACTAGGCGGAATGTGTAAAAATTATAATGTATTGTACTGTGATAGCCTTGAGGTAGAAGTACAAAGCCATGCAGAGCACACCCTTATGGGATGGTGAATAAAATATATAGAAAGGAAGATTTGTCAGGGAAAAAAATTGATGTTTATACAAATACAGAAACAAGGACAAGAAAAAGAATTTGAAACTTGCATTAATGTATGAATTTTATACATTTTGAATAAACTTAATATGATAATGGTTTTCAAACTATAAAGGCAAACGTATGACAATAATAATAATTAAAAAAAAACTTTTATTCAAGGTTATGCAAGGAAATACGAACTCAGTGCATCAGTGTGAAGAGCAAATAAAGTTAAGGAGGTTTTAATTGGGGAGAATGTTACGTAAATAAAGAAATTGTTAATTGAAGAGGCAAAAATAAAAAAAAAATAATAGGTTTCTGAGAATAAAAGCAGTCAAAATATCCTGTGACTCCAGTTTCTATAAGGTCTGCAATTTTGTTTTCAACTGGGATGACATTCTAAAAGGCATATTTTTATTCAGGTTTGAGATGCTTAAGCTTTTGAAAGATCTTTCTCTTTCTCTCTTTTCGTATTTTTCATCTTGATCTGCTCTGTGGCTGCAGGAACTGCCTTTGAAACCTTTGTGACTTTTTCTTAAGAAAGTTGCATTTTTCAAACATACAATTATCTTGTGCTAATTGAAAGAAAAAGCGTTTCAAAACTAGGCAAAATCAAACCGCATGAATTTGTTTCACATGTGACACTTTCACTCTTTTCTATTATCGACATGTTTTCCCTGCTAGACAAAATCACCATGCTGATTGCTACATGCTTTGTAGGATGGTATGTCTGAGCTACTGTCACAGGCCATTGTGCTGCCTCATACAAGTATTTTCAGCCAAATGATGTGAACAAATCAAGACAATGCTTTGATGTATAAACTCATCAAAATTTTGCAGTTAGTTTCTTTAAGCATCACTGTCTACTTTTTTTTTTGGAAATTTAGGTATAATTTGAACCTTAGGCCACATGAAAGAGATGTGAGCAAAAAAGGGATTTCATAAGCATAACCTTAGCATTGCCTTCTACTGTAATTCACTACACAAGATCATGTTTCCAACCATACTTTGTTATCCAAGCCATGGCGGTGTTGTATAAAATCCCTAGGGGGGAGGAGGGGGGGATACCGGTAGCCCCAAGACCACAACTACAGTGTGTGTGAGAGTGAATTTTTAGGAACTGCGGAAATAATTCATTATGATATAATCAGGGTTATTTTTAAAGATGAAAGTACAACAATGTATTTTACTCAGACAGAAATAAGCCGTCCACAATACACCTTTATGAAATTATGAAAAAACATTTATAAACTCTAATGAACAAAACATATGATCTGTTTAAAAGAAAAAAAAAGAGAGAGAGAGAGAGGGAGAGAGAAAGAGAGATAGAGAGAGAGAGGGAGGGAGGGAGAGAGAGAGAGAGAGGGAGAGGGAGAGAGAGAGTAATGTAACAAAACGAAATATTGAAGTTTTTTCAAGTTGAACAAGGAAATATTAAAAACATGTATCAGAGACAGGTGAAAGTAAACCTAGCAGGGAGATAGTTAAGCAAAAAATTTCTTGTGTAAGAAACAATTTAAAAAAACATTGAATTCCGCTCATAGTAGTAAATTTCATAGAGAGAGAACAATTATGGATTAAAAAAAAATTCAAATATTATCTTTGAAATTCACTGGCCGTCTGATTTAGGCGAGATCAATGACTTGAATGTAAGTTCAGATGGCATTGGGGAAGGGGCATTCTGATATAGGCACAAGGCATTGAAGCTTTTAAATAATCTTTCTCTTTTTCCATGTTTAAATTTCCACTTCATCTGACCTGTATGTTGGGCGGTGATCACTTTATGTTATATAGATAGCATAGTGCTGCACTGATTTTTTTATCATATGATATCATACAAATAACTGTGATTATGCTGTTATGAAGGTTAACCAATCAGGCTTCATGTTCTTAAGCAAAGGCGTTCATCACCTTCCAAGCATCTCTATCTCTCATTGCTGTTAGTGCTTCTATTATTCTTCCTACTTTGAGACACTTTGTTAGCTATTTCAACATCTTTTCTCGCTGCTTTCCTTTGCTGCGTTTTCTCTGTTATTCCAGTGTCACAAGATGATCTAGTTTCTCTCTTCTTATCATTCGGCCAAAAAAGGCTGCATGGCATTTATGTATTCTTTTTATGAGTGATATTGTTGTTCATTTCTGTTGCCTCTGGTTTCTTTTGTGCTTGTTTTTAAATTGTTCAGGTCTTGCATCCATACGTCAGAATGGGTTTAATATAGCGTTCCAGGGCTCTTCTTCTTGTTTGAATTGAGATATGGTTTTTTTTAGTGTTGATTTCATTCTCTGAAAACTCTTTTTTGCTTGCGTTATTCTTGATGCAATTAAGTCTTGTTGCTTCCATCACTTGATATTAAAGTACCCAAGTATTTGAATTGATCCCTTTGCTTGATTTTATTCCTGTTGATATAGATGTTTATCTGTGGACACTCATTATTTCGTCTGAGGACCATTACTCTGTCTTTTTGCTATTCAAATTCTATATTCTTTTACTGCTTTCTTCTTCAACGATATCTAATAATTGTTGCAAGTCTTCTTTATTTTCTGCTATGAACACAGTGTCATCAGAATATCTCAAATCAGTTACATTGTGCCCCTCTACTTTAATTCCTGAATATCCTTCTAGGTTTTGTATAATAATTTCATTGTAGAGAGAGAAAAGATCTGAGAAATGCACACATACATGTTTGATACCATGCTTTATGTTTTATATATGAGCTGATTTTCCCATCAACTCCCATTGCTGTTGTTTGTTCCCAGTACATGTTTTTGATCACTCGGGGATCTTCCTCATCTATCTTCATCTGTGATGTATCATTATCTCCTTATGTTGTGCTCTGTCAAATGCCTTGGTGTAGTCAATCAAGCTCAGATATAACCCTTTTTGTACTTCCAGAGATTGTTTAATGATAGTTTGAAGGGTGTAGATTGCATTTGTTGTACCTGTTTTTTCCACAAAGCCACACTGATCATCTGCTATTTTGGTTTGATTTTGTTTCGGACTTGCATCATGATGATTCTTATTTTGGTGATATGATTCAAAGCGCTGATCTCCCTATGCAATTCACACTCTGTTGTCCATGGTTTCTTTGGCAGTGCAATAGTCATAGATTTGAAGATGTCTGGTGGAATCTGACCTGTGTCATAGATCTCATTGAATAATGTAAATTTATCAATTACATAGTCCTCAAGTGCTTCTAAAAGTTCCACTGATATACTGTCTAAGCCTGTTGCTAATGTTATCTTATGAAGCTGATGATCCCAGTTTATGGGGCAATGATTGGGCAAAAAAGCTCAGTGTGAGCACTGCTCCTGTAGAAGGAAATTACAACTCACTATAGGTATATTTGTAAAGAATAATCATGACACAACACAAATCTAAATCAAAGGAACAAAGTTTATTTTCTATATGCATTCTGTAGACAGGTTACTTTCTAAGTTAAAAATTAGAGCTGAGGCATTTAAGAAATCAAGTAAATTAAATGAGATAGTGACAAGTCAGCTGCTATTCTCTGCTCTCTCTGGTGAGTAAAAGGTTAAGTCTGTGAAGCAGAGCACCTAATTTATGAGTTGATCCCAAATAACAAAAGTTTAGGTCAGGTTGGACCTCAGGACTTCCAAATTTTAAAACTTAAAAAAATTAAGTTAACAGACTCTCTTAATTAATAAATTCACTTTGCCCAAATTCCAAGACAAAAATTGGGCTTAGGTGGAAGCAGATAAAAACAAGCAAACACGAAACATCAGTATTCCTACTGGCATCAAACTCTTCTATATCTTGTTGAAATGCAAAAATCAACAGTTGGGGTCAAGGTTTCTTTCATTTTTCAGTAGTGCTCAGTAAAAAAAAAACCAATAAGATGGGTGTTGAAAGTTTTGTCTGTCGTATTATTGAGAAAGTAATCAAAAAAGTTTGTTAAATTGGCAATCCTATTAAAAGGTGCTGTGTGGTTTTTTTTCATTTGTTCTTTTAAAAATGATTTGGCCTTCAACTCCACAAAATGAGCTTTTTTTTATTTGAAAGACCTCTAAGTGAATGTTCATTCTCATCTGTAGCCAACTCATCACTCTTGCCTTTTTCATCACCAATGTGTGCTGTTGGAAATCTTGAACTTTTTGTTTCACGGTGGCTATGGAGCAGAAAATTTTATTGCTCTAATTTTTTTTTTTTACTCAAATTCAGTTTTAACATCAATCTTCTTTGTTAGGACTTCAGCATCTTAAAACACATTGTGATTTAAGCTTTCATTTCCTTTTATGAGTGGTCCAATTTTGAAATCATATCATAATAAAGAAATACTGTGGATGAGTAGAAGGGTTCCTACTTTAAAAATTTAAAAGACACAATTTCGCCAAATAGAATCTTATTTTGTGGAATAAGGTTTTTATGTAAATTGATTTATTCAATTTTCAATGAGTGTAATGAGCTTAGACTCTATTTTACATCCAACCCTAGTTCCATGGAAACATTGATGGCATAGATTTTTTAATTGTCTTAGATTTGAATTAAGTAAATTATATACTACAATTTTGAAAACTTCCTTCTACTTTTTAACTTTGTGCGTCACATCTTGGCTTTCTTGTAAAATCTTTATTCTGACAATTGTTAGCATGGGATTAGAAGCATCATAAAATTTCTTTGCTCCTTTTAATACTGGCATTATAGCTTGTCAACTCACTCTCTCTCTCTCTCTCTCTCTCTCTCTCTCTCTCTCTCTCTCTCTCTCTCTCTCTCTCTCTCTCTCTCTCTCTCTCTCTCTCTCTCTCTCTCTCCTTTTTAAAAATTTTTTTTTTGCTCCTAATCAAGAAAACGTATTTAGACCAATAGACATCATAACTTTTCTTCTTTTGCTTTAGAATTTTGCATTTTATGTAATCAATGCTGTAGAGCTTTCCCAAATTGAGAGTTCACCAGATCTTTCCTCATGTAAACCCATGAAAAGGTATAAAAGAAAAAAAAAATCTTCTCTACATTCTTTTGCCTTAATATCTGAGTAGATGTTTCTTTCTTCTCTCTCTCTCTCTCTCTCTCTCTCTCTCTCTCTCTCTCTCTCTCTCTCTCTCTCTCTCTCTCTCTCTCTCTCTCTCTCTCTCTCTCTCTCTCTCTCTCTCTCTCTCTCTCTCTCTCTCTCTCTCTCTCTCTCTCTCTCTCTCTCTCTCTCTCTCTGTCTCTGTCTGTCTCTCCTAAGTAAGTTAAAAAAAAGTTTTTAGACCAATAGACAAAACTTTTCTTGTTTTAGCTTAAAGTTTGCATTTTATGTTTAAATAGGTTGTAAAGCTTTTCAGAATTGAGGGTTTATAGAAAATTCAATACAAGGATTCACCAAATCTTTCCTCACCTGTACCCTTGCAAAGATATAAACCTAAAGAAAAAAAAACTATGTAATTATTAACATGGTGTAAACCTTACAATAAATTGCATTCGCTTTTTAAATAATTTGCCTGCTTCAAATTCCATATGTACTGAGAATTATTGAAATGGTGAGACGTGAAATGCTCCGTCATTTATTCATTAGTTTCCACTCAAAATACCAGTAGTAATTATAGTGGAAACCAGTTACATCGACATACTTTCATAGGAATAAAAATCATGCCGATATAAAATTATGTTTATAAATCAACAACAAAGACAAGAACATTTTATTGTTAATTGTTTTCCTTTGTGAAAAGGGTTTTTGTCTCTTTTTCTCCACTAATTCCTTTTTTTTTTTTGGTGAACAACATTTTTATTGTTAATATCTCCTAGTCATTTGATTTTCATCTCAATGCTAAGGCTTTTTCTTGCCATGACCATGGTGAAGTCTTGACTATTGTATGTCTATGATTAAGAGTGTAATACTGAGGAGGCTAATATGTCGTTTCATTATTGCCACAAACGATGAAAAGCTTTCCACATAGCTACACTATTTCAGTTCACAGCATCAATACGCACCGTCTTTCTGTTAGGACTAGATCTAGACTTGGGGCCTCGCCAACATTGGACAATGAGTTGTATGCAGTGGTGCCAATGATTCTATGTAATGGCATGTGGTGATAGGGGAAAAAGTCATAGGGAAAAAATCGCCAAGTCTGTGGTCAACTTGTGTTAGGCCCTTAATCCTTTCCTCTCTCCCTCTCAAGGGTTCTGTCAGGAGAAAGCAGTACATAAAAAATTATAACAAGCAAGATGGAGAGAGAGAGAAATTGTGAATATGAGAGAGACGAAACAGTGTTGTCGGGCAAGTAAGCGATTAAGCCTAAGGATCACTATGCTCTTGCACTGTCATGTTCTGTATTTCCTGAGTAGGATAGAATTACTTCAAAAGTTCCTGATATTATCCTTTCTGCATCTTGCCATCTTCTCTCATGCCCAGAATATTAATTTGTAATATTTTCTTTTCTTGGAACCTTGATGTTATCTAACTTTCCATTTTGTAACAATCCATATTTCCACTGTTTGTTATTTCATTTTGCGAGCAGAAGCTTGATGACTACTTGGTGTCACCTGCAGGACAATATGCCAACAGCTACTGGACAAGACTGGCCTGCCTGTTGTGAGGCACTCCGTCACGCCATTTTTTTTCTTTCTTGAATTATTGTTAGTCATTATTGCTCTTTGTAAAGAAACCTATAGTGGGTTGCAATTGCCTTCTGTAGGAGCTCATTCTGTTTCTTATCACACTAGTTTACAATAATATCTTGTAGACTCCAAAACTTCCAAAAGTCCTTTAGTCTTTGGCTATACTCTCCCTGCTTCTTATCCTGACTTCTGTGTTTGGAATAGCAAATTTATATATTGGCATCAAACAGCTTAACCCTATTTACCCTAAAGAATTCCTGCTAAGTTTACTCTGAAATCCTACGGGCAGGGAGATAACTCTCATTTTTTATGATTTTTACAAACATACACAAACTTTAAAAATTCACACAAAATCAACAATCAACAGAAAATAATGAAATAAACTTTAAAAAATAAAAGAAAAGTAAAAGATTATATTTAGTTAACATATGTATTCATATTTCTTTTGCCTTTCAATGAAAAAAATTTTGAAATGAAAAAAAAAAGTGTTGTTTTTGTTAAACTTTCTCATCATTTTTGTTTGTTTGGAGTTCTAATAGTCATTTTTGCTTAAAAATTGTGGAATTTGGTAATGCAGTGGCCTTTGCAGTGGCAAACGTTGCATGTAGTGCACCCAAAAATAGTCTCTGGGATACGACCGAGCCAGCTTTCGCTTGTCCTGTGAGCATTAATAGCATATGCCGTGGCGCCCAGGTAATTTAGTCAGTTTGTGAGAGTCAGGATCACTTGGTGCATATGATGCCACACATGGCACCTCAGCAGTGGTAGACTTTCTCTTCTCTGTCCCTTGGAGTAGGCTCTAGCAGAGGTCAACCCTGAAGTCATTTACTTCTACAAGTGTTGATGTTGAAACCAACTTGCAGCCCGATGGACTGTTTCCTGACTCTAGATCTACACTATCAGTGCTTTCACTGCTTTCTATAAGCTCTTCAAAGTCTTGGTTCAAAGGTTCGAAGTCTAGGTCTATGTCAATTTCGTCAGAATTGTCATTAGGAGTGTCTAAACTTTCCAGATTAGGGTTATCAATCAATGATTGCATAAAGTTGAAAGCCATTTTGACTGATTGTTGACGTCAATCAAAGTGAAAGTTCAAAACATCACAGAAGACAAAGTTTCAGTTCGATCTTTCTACTTTTGGTTTTATTTTGAAACTCTTCTTTTCTAGGAAGAAGAAACAGCCACCTTGCATACAGTTCTAGCAGTAAAGAGCTATTATGCTGTCTACAGTAAGGTAGTGTCTATAGTCCCATCTCAGTCGCATCCGGTCGCATTAGGGTTTTTAGTATATATTTTTTTTCAGTCGCATCCGGTCGCATTAGGGTAAATAGGGTTAAGGAATTTTTCAGAGTTTAACATTTTTCTAATGAAAATTTTCATTGTTGACAATTTGCCGCAAATTATTTTTTTTTTTTTTTTTTTTGTAATCTATCTTGCAAAGCAATTTTTCAAAACTATTTTTGGGGCTATTAAAACTATTTTAAAGGATGCGAAATACTTGTCTTTTGATTTTGCCTTCACATTAGATGCTATGAGCCTATGGTAGTTTGTAGAAAGATGATTAATTTATGTTACTCTTTATGACTGAGTAAGAAAGGTACTGTATTATTTTGTTGTATATGATTCAATGCATATATTTCTAAAGATATTGCTGTGTATTAAAAAAAAATGTCTGTGTGTGCACTCATTCATGCTTTGTGTGTGTGTGTGTGAGAGAGAGAGAGAGAGAGTGATTTTGTCTTGTTACACAATTTATGGTGAAATTGTGCTCTTTTTTTTTTTGTTTCATTGCGTCTGTCTTTCAATTATAAAGATCTTGATTTTTGATTGCTTTTGTTCTTTTTTAATATGGTAGAAATGCATTTTTTTAGCAGATGGAATTTTGCTTCCATTTGAAAATGAAATTTTGGTTTATTAATATTCTTTGCTTCTTTAATCACTGAGTTGCAAAAATTTTAAACTTGCCTAAAAATAATATGGCAACCAGCTTTTATTTTTTTTCTCTTTTTTCTAAATACTCGATTTAAGTAATGAAAATTGCATCTTCCCCCGCCCTCCCTTGTCTTTATTTTAAATATGCTTGTCTTTAGATAACCCTGATCACAAGATATGAAATTCATCCAAACTGTCAAGTGTCACAATTTGAAGCTAATGAGTATTGTATAGCAAAATTTGCATTTTGTAATATGCCATGCCAGCATTTTTGGGTGATTTTTCCGCTTATGTCGGTTTTTATTTATGGGGTATACTTTTTTACCTAAGTATTACTTTTTATTTCTGTTTTTCTCTTAAACTTCCGACATTAGCTCTACTATTATGAGAGCTGTCTCACCAGAGGCTAACCTTTCTCTTTTGGTTTATTTTTTTCTCAACTCAAGAGCTTTTGCATGGACCTCAGGGTAATAACAATAATTCCAATCCAGGTTAATTCCACACACCTATGGGATTGACCTACAGCTATGTGAATAGTATTATTTAAAAGAATGAATTTGTTAACTTCTTTTCCTATATTTTTATTTAAACAACTTTCTATTGTGATAACTTTTTGTATTTATTTTTATGTAAGTCACCATGTAGCCTTGTATTTTCTGTCTTAATTTATTTCACTTCAGTTTTTAAAGAGGGTGAGAACAAGATAGAAGTAGACTTATATTATTGTGACAATTTTATATTTGTACATTTACAGTATTTTGAAAGTTCATATGATCAAGTGAGAACTTTTAGGCATGACCTAAAGCCAGTTAAAGTTGTCAATTGAAGTCTCTTAACTAGTCATGATGTGTAGGATGTACTGCAGTATTCTAGCTTCTCATGATACTGCTACAAAAGCTGTCATTTTCTGAGCAAGCCCTCATCTTGTTGAAACTGCATGAAAATGAACAACATCAAACTTCTTTGAAATAAATTTTTTTTTTCCATATTTTGATTTTCAAGTTAGTTATTAATAAGGCAGATGTAACTAAAGAGCAGTTCATTTAAATTTGGATACTCAGTGTGTTTATATTGGTGTTGCCATCATATGAAATTACCCTTAGTACGTTTTGTGTGTCCATGCTTTTTTTCTAGTGGTTATTACAGAAAACGTGAGATATATTTTTGGCTGGAATTAAATAAGGCTGCTAGCTCTTACTCTGATAAATGAAATATCCGAGTAGTCCTATTTTTTATTGTCTTATATTATTTTGGTCATAAGTATGGGTGCCTCTAAAGGAATTCTACATCTTACACAGCAATATGTATTCACATGGTGTTTGTATAAGAAAGTTTTATTGCCTCTAAAAGCTCGCCTGTAATTTGGTGTAAAATTGAAAAAAAGGAAATCTTATTGCAGTGTTATACTAAATGTTTCTAAAAACTCAATTGTAGCAAAGATAGAATTGATAAGAAAGTGCTATTGATATGTTATTCTCACTTACAAGCTTTTCTACATGTACTTAATCGTCACCTGAAACTTGTAAATGATTTACCGTTTCTTTTTCATTTTTGTTCAATGTAAGAAACAAGGGTCAAATTATGATGAGTAATTTCATTTATATGTGTAAAATATTTGAATAAATTGTCATATTTAAATCCTTGTGTGTCCATGAATTTGTCAGTTGAAAGAAAACGGCAATGCATGATATTGTTGGTTAATAGATCTAGGGTGTTGGTATCTGATATCTCACTACGTCTGAACATTTCAGGCTCAGGCCCTTGTGTTTTGAGTGGATAAAAATGGCATCTCATCTTGATTCAGCCCTGCTGTTCAAGGGTGAAGATAATTCTAAATCCTGTCAAATCAACAGAGTGAAAATAAAAACTAATTCTGAGCATTATTACCTGCTATTATAATAAAGAGGAGGCCCTAAGACCAGCTTGAAGAACAGTTTTCAATTTTATTATTTTGAGACCCATTTCGTTTTTTTGAATCCTGATTGTAGATGATTATACAAACAGCTCTTTAAGGTTAAAAAAAAATAACTTGTTCAAATTAGGTTTATATTGAAATTAAATGCAATGTTTTGTTTTCTTCTAATATACTGGGTCTTGTCCTAATATTTGATATGTGTGGCATCTGAGTAATGAAAATGTTACCATCTAGCTCGTTTGCAGCTAAATTGTTACTGAGCACTCTTCTATATGTAAACAGAGGTGCTTTAGTAGTTTTACTCTGTACTCTTTCTTTGTTTTGTATGCTATCACAATTTTAGTGTAAACTGACATACTTTAGGGTATTATCCATTACATTTCTTGAGAGTGAGAAAACTTTAAGTCATGCAAGATATTAGAGAGAATAACTAAGATTGGAATGACAAACAAAAGCAGCATTCTAGTTAGGCATTGAGCTATTACACACTGGATCTTTTTAGTCGAGCTGTAGGTCTGGGCGGCAAGAAAGTTTGCCTCTATACTAGTGATCATTTGACATACTTTGTTAATTGTTAATTGTAGTGGTCTCAGTATTGATGCTAATAGTGATCGGGTTACAGAAGATAAATTTGTCTTCAAATTTCCCGAAAATATTATTTTGCATCGCAGAAGACTCTCTCAGGGTGCCATCTTCGATGTTTGATACCGATGAGTTTTACATTCTTTCTATTTCTGCTTTTGAATTTACACTATATACCTTGTTTGAGATTTGTACCAATGAAAGATTGTTCAGTGCACATGTGGTTACTAAGATATCATGTCTGTTAGTTGAAAAGATTTTTATTTACGGTGTTTATCATTGTGTGAGCAATGTTAGAAGGTGAATTTGGTACACACCCTTTGGTAAACTAACAGAGCAGGAATATAAGGGGAACATAATCATTGGGCTCATATTATCTATTTATAGGGGTAACTTACATTGAAGTGACGATGATTTATAGACCCTGACAGGCCTTTAAACCCAATTTCAGTTGTAATTATTGTCAAATGATGATGTACACCTAAGGTTGGTATTGGAATGGATGCTAGAGTGCATACTGTGATATATATAAGTTTGATAACGCTTGCAATGATCTTACCGGGTAGTTAATATTGGATCATTACGCCGTTGAGGGTATAATCACTTAACTTATATTTTACACACATGTACATGCAGTATTGTAAATTACTTTCAGCGGCTGTATGAGAGCTACTGGCTGGGTTGATGTGTTACTTTTAATTTTGGTTTTAATTTGGCTTTAGTTTGAGCAATAAAAACTTACACCAAAAAAATAATAAATAAATGGCCTGCAAAATTCTGTGTTTTTAAGTTTGTAGCATTAGAATCACTTGATTGGTCCAAGATTCTGCTCAGAGGTGGAATTAAAAAAAAAAAAATCAGATTAAAAAATCAAATAATTATCGCAACTTATTCTTTTACAGCTTAATACAAAGAAAATATTTACATATAAGGATCCAAGATTCTCTTGAGTCTTGATAGGTGTAGCTGCCCTATATGTAATTGTTTTGGTCTTTTCTAAACCAAATATCATGATCGATCTCTCTCTCTCTCTCTCTCTCTCTCTCTCTCTCTCTCTCTCTGTGTTTGAATATGAAACATTAAAAAAGGAATATCGGGATAAAAGTTTTTATGTTGGAAAGAAAGCTTAATAATTTAAAGGCAGAAAAGCGGAATCTAAATGATATCGGTTAAAAAAGTTTTAACTGGAAAAGGGGGGTGAACAAAGTTTTTTCCTCTGCTTGACCTAAGTTAAAATTAAAAGAAAAAGAACAAAAGTATTACAGACTTTTAAAGCTTAAGGTAAGAAAAGCATCCAATATTCTCCGCAGAGGTGTAGCTACAGTCTCTGCAAGTGATTTGGTTTTTACATGCAGTTGTTGTGGTCTTTTTGAATCCTTGTGTTCCCAGCTTATATATAGTCTTCTTTGCTTTACATACGTATCCCTGTAATCTAGCCCTACTGAACGTTCCTTACACACAAGTCTGTCATGGTAAACTCTAGCGTTATGATTCCAAGGATCTCATCCAACTTCTCTTCCTGGTCCTTAAGTCCAGGTCTTTGCATCTTGGCCTATTGTGATCTCGAAACCTAATTTTCCTGATCGGACCCGTGTAAAAAAGGAAACATTTTTGCCATGCAAAATAAAATGTAAAAAGAACTACGGGAATGGATATATACATAGAAAAGAAATATTTGGAGAAATTACCACAATACATTTCTTTCATGTTGAAAAGAAATCTGAACAATCTAAAGTCAGACAAGCATATTAAAAATTCAATTAGTTTAAAAAATTCCTGAATGGAAAGGAGTAAGCGGGTTTTAATCAATACTAAACAGAATTAAAAATTGAGAGGAAATAAATACAAATAAAAAGACTAAAAATATTACTTTTAGCAGACCTTTTCTTTTAGATTTTTGGTATTGACAGCGTTTTAGTCTTCTTTACTGTAACTTCCAATCCTTGTAGCCTGGTACACCGGAAGATTTCTGTCCTCCAATCTCTTTCTTATTAATTACTTTGTCTTCTGGCCATGGTGATCTCTAGTGTAAGGGTCCCAAGTATCTCTTCCAACTTCTCTTCCTTATCCTGAACTTCTTGTACTTGCATCTTAACCCTCTATAGTCACAAATCTTATTCCAATATCTGACTGGAAAGGAGAGATACTGCAGGTTTTAATCAGTACTAATTCAAAATAAAAATGGAGAAAAAATAATAATAAATAAATAGCCTGCAAAATTCTGTGCTTTTAAGTTTGTAGCATTAGAATCACTTGATTGGTCCAAGATTCTGCTCAGAGATGGAATTAAAAAGAAAAAAATACAGATTAAAAAATCAAATAATTATCGCCTTTTTACAGCTTAATAAAAGAAAATATTTACATAGAAGGATCCAAGATTCTCTTGAGAGGTGTAGCTGCCCTATATGTAATTGTTTTGATCTTTTTCTAAACCTAATATCATGATCTCTCTCTCTCTCTCTCTCTCTCCCTCTCTCCCTCTATCTCTCAGGTTTCACCCACCTAATGATAACTTAGTAAATTATATTGAAGTCTTACTTTTACAAATTGAGACTGTTCAAAATTGCCAACATTCCTGTAACTCCTGCCCTTATGTTGTTAGCCGTTCAAAACCGATGGAAATTCTGTATTTGCTTTCACCTGCTGCGCTCAGTGAGCTGAGTTTAGAAACAGAGAGAAACTCGCTTTCTGCAAGCATCACTCATTAAGTCATGTTTATGTAAATCTCTTCTGCTCTAGTACAACACGCCCCTTTTTAATTCTTTCCTATTCTCAAACTCTTCATGTTGGCTATACCTGGGGCTCCTCTCACTACTGAAAGCAAGATGTTTTATTTGGACTTAGAGCATGAACTATCGTATTTTCAAACTGTACCACAACTACAGTCTACCTCTATCTTCTGTTTCTTTTAGTCTTTCTCAATCCGTCACATACCTTCCTTACTGTGTATTTTGATATCTGATTGGGAAATTTCAAATATTGAATATGGCAGAAAAAGTGAACAGATAGTTCCATTTAACAATGTATTTAGGAAGATTAAAAAAATGCAAATGGCAACTCTTCTCAAATGCCCTGTCTGGAACAGACATCGGCGATCATGATTCTCCACCTGTCCCTATCTTCCGTCATCCGCAGTAAGGCTATGTTGTCTTTGTTGTTTCTGTCACAAAAGAGCTCAAGCTATCAAGAAATGTAATCCTTTGTCTACCTCTGCTTCTTGTACCTTCTATCTTGCCTGTAAGAGATAAAAATTCCAGTCCCTTATGGCGACATATGTGGCCTAAAAATTTCAGTTGCCTTTTCCTTATTGCTAGTGCCACTGTTTTAAATTGCAAAATTTAACTACCGGTATTTTCATCTTGAAACTTTTACATAAAATTTTGAAATGGTTAAATAGAATAATGTCCTGACCTCAACTCAGTTGACCCCATGTTCGACTTCACAAACTCTAAAAGTAAAACTTTGTAAAAGCCTTTTACTCATTACATGTACTAGACTGGGCAACCTGGCGGGTTTTCTCAGACCGCTGATAATACACTCAACTTTTTAGGGCCTCTCTCTCTTGTTTAGGGTTTTCTGCAGTCTAAGCTTGTACATGTATCTCCATCAGCCTCGGTAGTCCATTGCACACTTGTCTTTTCCTGCTTTTTCTCCCCTTTTAATGAGATTAATGTTCCGAATCGCGAACTTCTGCCCCTGCTGAAAGCTTACTTTGGCCAAGTGGCTTCCACATGTCTAATATTAAACAGGCTTTGACAGCAATTTGTGTAAAATGTTAGAATAATTTAATTATTGATAGCCTGAATGATTATGGTTATATCATTATTACCACCGCCGCCACCACAACTACTACTACTACTGCAATTACTACGACTAGGACTAACACTACGGCTCCTTCTACTACTACCACCACTGCTACCAGTATATAAATGCACACACAAATATTTAACTTCGGTTCAGTTACATCATTATTTATTCATTAATATTTTTTTGCTTAAGCCAGTTTTCTTTGGTTATTATTTTTTGTTGATTAACATTGGGTTAGGAATGTGTTTTGATTACTAAATTTTTTTTGCATAAAAACTAAGTTTTCCAATATTTTTTATTATTAAATTTTTTTTTTACATTTGATTTAAATTTTTTAAATGATTTTGTGCATTGATAAAATAAGTTTTAAACATTAAAGTTAAATAATTTCCCAATTTCATTTAGGCACTGGAAATGATGCTTCTATCTTTTTAAGAATCCGATATTTCAATGCATAATTTAAAGCTAATGCCTCTACGAAGCAGGTAGCTTTGAAATGATGAAGAATACCTACTCTACCTATTCTACGGAATACCTTTTTCATGAAAAAACTTTTTTCGTTATGACCAAATTATAAACAATGGCTTCTGTGGTGCCAAGGACTGAAGAAGAAGCTGCTGACTTCAGCCTCATAACTTGATCATTGCAACTTGAGGCACACTAAGCTCAATTTTAAAAGGTATAACCTCAAAGTATACAATGGCAGTTTAAATATCAAGAAGTGAGAAGGTATTTGAGTTATTCTATTGTAGTAAATGTATGTATCAAAGTTTGACTAAAACTAAAAATCTCTGTACATGCTTTAGTTGTGAAGTTCAAATGTGTAATGTAAAATATCTTGAGAAACATTTGAACAGTCAAGGAGTGCCCCAACATAAAGTATTTCAACTTCTTTTCTCAAACACAATTGATTGAAAGAATAATCAAAAAAATAATAAAACAAACAATTTATTATGGAAAAAAAAGGATGCCATCAACATAGCACTATTTAAAGCATATAATCATTTCTTTGAGTAAAGTTAATACATTTATGTGGATGAGTTTATTACAGAAAGAAATATTCCAGTAAAATGAACAGCTGGGGAAGGCAACTACATTGAAGAAATGCTAACTTCACAATTATAACAAGTATTTCCTCCAGAGCACTACAAAATGTGCAACTGCTCAGACAATATAACAGAGAAAGAACAAATTCCAGGACCTAGATTAAAAAAAAATTGCTTGGTTACCCTGGAATGCTAAAGCTTATTTTTTTCCCCAAGATCTAGTCATAATCTGTATAACTCATGCAAGACAAATTAAGAGTGGCAAATTAATAATAGGGCTTGAATGTTTCTACTGGTCCTATTTGACAACGAGTGTATTTGGTCGATGCTTGAATGTTTCTACTGGTCCTATTTGACAATGAGTGTATCTGGTCGATGCTTGAATGTTTATACTGGTTCTATTTGACAATGAGTGTATCTGGTCGATGCTTGAATGTTTCTACTCGTCTTATTTGATGACGAGTGTATCAGGTCGATGCTTGAATGTGTCTACTGGTTCTATTTGACAATGAGTGTATCTGGTCAATGCTTGAATGTTTCTACTGGTTCTATTTGACAATGAGTGTATCTGGTCGATGCTTGAATGTTTCTACTGGTCCTATTTGACGAGTGTATCTGGTCGATGCTTGAATGTTTCTACTGGTCCTATTTGACAACGAGTGTATTTGGTCAATGCTTGAATGTTTCTACTGGTCTTATTTGACAATGAGTGTATCTGGTCGATGCTTGAATGTTTCTACTGGTCTTATTTGACAATGAGTGTATCTGGTCCATGCTTGAATGTTTCTACTGGTCCTATTTGACAATGAGTGTATCTAGTCGATATAAAATAGTGTAGAACGTTGAAATGCAAAGAAAAAATAGAAGTGGTGTTTACATTGGGAACTGCTGCTTCGGAACAAAGTTGTTCTTAAACTACTGACAACTAAATTTCAACTTATTTCCTGCACAGAGCCGCATGTTTTCCTTAATGCTTGTCTTTTGTTGTTTTTTGTTTTTTTTTTTTGCTGGAGTAGGTCAAGTTTTATTTTTTTTTCAGTGTTTCAATTAAAATAAAAATAAAATTATTCATTATATATGTTTTTATACTTAAAAAAAAATAATTTTTTAAAGCGATATCTGGTTTGAAAATTGTAAACCACTTAGATCAGTGTTTTAAACGTTTTTTGGTCAATCATAATAAACTTGCCTATAATTTCAATGAATTTATTGCAATAAAAGTGTGATAAACTTGCAAGAGCAATTTTTAGCCTTCATACATGACTTTTCTTTAATGTTTTTTATGCACCACGTAGGACACTGATCTTGGCAGTTCAAAATTCACTTACCTTCATCACTGTACATTGAGTGGTTTAAGAGGATATAATGGAGAGAGAAATTAAAGTTGCCAATTATAATATTCACATATAGATAGCTCAATAAAAAATATACAAAAATATTCATGCATTCATAGTGAAATAATTTGAAAAAAAAAAAATATGTACAAATCCTTAATACAAGTAAACACATACATATATGTATATACACACACACACACACACAGAAACATACAATTTGTGCAAGAAAATTACTGTACATATACTGAGACAGAGTGAAAGAAGAGGGCTTGTCTACTACCAGTCTTTTTTTTTTTTTTTTTTTTTGCTTTTTACGTCTAACAACAAAGCGTCAGATTTCTACCTTGATTGGGGGCAATAAGAGTACCCCTATGGCCAGTTTCCTTTAATTTGGGCAGGCCACAGCTGCGACACATATTAAATGTTTTGACTTGCTTAAAGACACTCTCCTTCCTGCAGCCTACTACACTGTGCGAGGATCAAGCAGGGGAGGTCAGGAAGAGTGCGCAGTAGGGTGCCCACTGGGGATATCTTGGATGAGGAACAGGTCCTAGGCTGAAAAATATCCCTCATCGGATGGGACAGCCGAAAATGATTTTGAACTGACGTCTCCACATCAGCCACAGACGTACCACTCCTGTTCTTATGTTTGAATGGCAGTTTAAGCGTTTCCTCTGATAGCAGCTGTGCGACAGCTTGTATAGGGGGCGGAAGACCCTTTCCTGTCAGAGAAGACCTGGGCAGGTCAGTCCCCGTCAGTGTGACCGCCTCCATTCTGTTATTTTCTTGATGTACATAAGAACAGTAATAAAGAGTTATAATGAAGAAAAAAACAAAGATAATAATGAAACTGCTGACGGTAAAAAAAACAATGATCTCTACAAATCTGTCAACCATAAAAAAATCATGCTATGAAAATTAATATAACAAATCAAACATGTTAGATTCCTTCTAAAATTTCCAATATATCCAGGGCTTTGGGGGAGATGTGTATAATTTTTGTCTGTGTGTGACACTGCTAAAACCAATTCTTTTATTCTTTTCTAAGTTCTAAATAGTTATACACATGTAGAAATGTTAGTCAAAACCTTACCATTGAGGGAGTGTGTGACGGTTCAAATCAAAAAGTTAGATCATTTTATACTGCTGCAACTCTCTGTTGAAGATGACCAGCCTCTTAATCTCTCATGACTTGACCCCATTGGTCTCCAATCTCCACCTGGTTGTTGTCATCTGCCTGGATGGACGACTTCCACGAACCTGTTGCCCTGCCCAAGCAAGCCCCTGTGAATCATAAAAGTAATTTGTATGATACTCGTCAGGCTTTACCAAAGTGCATAAAATTTTAAAGTTAAGAGCAAACTGAGAAAGAAAACAATTTCTTTATCATGAGAAATACAGAAGCAGATTTAATTCATGCTAAAACTAAGGAAATAAGAGAGACATAATACAAATAACATCATTTAAGATGATCCTTCCACTTTGACTCATTATCAGTAGCAGATTAAATCTGTTAACCTTCCATTTGCACATGGACAACTTTGCATAAATTCCTATCAAAGCAAATGTATGTACCGCTTCACGCTTCCACGCCAAGCGAAACAGCAGTCTTTCTGCTGCTGAAGCAAACAGCGCTGAAGTGCGTTTTATGACTCGGCAGGTACTTCCCTCCGGCCTTGTTCTTGTCATCTAGGTTGTGGAAGACGTGAATTGTAACTAACTGGGCGTTAGACACAATGCCCACACGTCTGAACAAAACCAGGTGTTGAGCTAGGCTTGGGCCATCACTGTGTCACAGGCTGTCTCCCCGAATGGACCCCTGTAATGTGATCCTTGTGTGCACAAACCAAAAGACATATCTAAGGACAGGACAGAAGATGTAGCCAAGAACAAAGAATACTTTTAAAAAATATTTTAAAATGTGTTTTAATTATGTTTCTTTAATTTTTATTCCCTAATTTCATTTCATTCCCTTCACAATATTTTGAGTTATTAATTGAAGAAAATAAAAAAAACCTTAAAATCTATTTTTTTTTCAAATTCAGATTACAAAATTAGTTAATCAACTCCCAGTTTATACAGCAGCAAAGGCCTTGTCCTGCATCGGTTCAAGAGGAGGAGGTTCCAGCTGTTCCAGGTTGTCCACCAGGATCTTTGACGGGCATCAGGTGAGACAGTGGGCTGAAAATCAGTTCTGGACGTGCCAGTGAGGATGAAAGTAGAACTTCAGTACTGATGAAGATTCAGGTCAAACAGTTTGTTCTTCATCGCCATCGTCTTTCTCTTCCTCCACCTCTTCCTAAGGACTCAGGGAAGCCAGTGGTTCTCAAGTTTTGGAAGAGAGATACTTCCTACAAATTAGCTCTCCTTGGAAAAGATTTTAGAAATTATAAGAAGTCTCCACATTTTATAAGTGCAGTGTGATTGTTGTATTTGAGACCTGGACATAATTTTTTTTCACTGAACTTTTTAAGATCTGCAATTGCGATTGGCGTAGGCAGAAGCATTTTTCCCCCTCTACCCCCCCACCCCCATCCCCCCCCTTACCACTCAATATATTAAAGTAAAATTTGATTGTCCACAGAATCCTGATTGTGGAGCATTTTTTTTTCTTTATGAATTAGCCCAATTTTTTTTTTCTGCACTTAGAAGAGGCTTACTGACCTGTAGCCAATCAAAGCTGTGTCTCCACAAATGTTACTACTTTCTGTTTTTCTGGCTTAACTGAGGCAACATAAAGGTTTACTAATCAGATGACACATAAAGGCCTATATTCTAGCTTACATATTTAGCACTCCTTTCCTTATCTTTATCTTTCCTCAAAACATCTGGAATGAATAAGAATAACATTGGAAGTTAATATTGATTACATGTAACATTTCACAGTAGGCTTCCACTTGACCGTGTTAAAAGAAAAATAACATTTTTTTTCCACATTAACTACATTTGCATTATCAGATGAAGAAATAACAATGCTGCTTTTTTTTTTTTGGAAATAACCAGGTCTGGGTGTGAAGATAGATGGAACGAAGTTTTTCAGACGAATGTACGATTAAGTAAGCACATCGACAGTAATATACGCTATTGATTAGCTATTTCACATGGTTTTATACTTTCATGCAGATTGGTCCTCAATGGCAGTGAAATAGCGAACTTGTAGAATTATATTTTCACTTTTTTTAACCATACTATTTTTCGTACATTCAACCTTATGCCGTTACGGATAAAAGTTTGTCTTACACAAGGACAGGATTTACAGATGATCACATGACTGTTCAACTGGTTGAACCCACACTAGAAGAAAGGTTTTGGTTTTCTTTTTTTTTATTGCTTGTTTTCATAAAATGTCAAATCAATTTGGTATTTTTATCAAAGTACAAGAAAAAAAAAAGCCGAAATTATTTCCTTTTGTTTGTTTTTCCTTAGCTTATGTTTTTCTGAAATCAAAGAGTAAGACATAGTAAGAAATAAAGAAAAAGAGACACACACACAGACAAAAAGAGGAGAACAGATAGAAAGAAAAAAAAAAAAATAAGAGAACAAGAAAGAGAAAAGGAGGAAGCATAAAAGAATGAGGGAGGGGGGGGGAGGTACAAATAAAAGGGAGAGACAAAGACAGAGTATGAGCAAGAGGGAGAGAGAGAGGAAGACAGACAGACAGACAGAGACACAGAGGGAAAAAGAAAAGCTATTCGTCAGATTATTAACAAAAATGTTTTGTTTTACTCCGTCTGGCGGTAATTAAGAATGTAAGTTGTTTTGCGACTTTATTTTCCACCCAGCCAGAACTCTGAGACTATTTTTTTTTCTTTGGAATTTTCAATGGCAATAGACCTCTTCACATGGTTGAGTAGCAGAATGTTAGCAGTTTATCCATGAGGTGCAAAGAAAGTACTTCTAGTGCAGGCTTTGCTAACCGCCTTCAAGCTCAAAGAGAAAGCCTACGTGGCTTTCTATGAAATATGCTTTCATTAGTTAGGAAGCTGTGAAGTGCAAGAAGCAAAGCAGTTGCAAAAAAGGGGGCGAGACGGGATATTTTAATAGGGAAGAATTTCTCCTTAGTCACCCTGTCTTGTACGACAACAACAGAGGTGAGTATGATCCTTCCAGGAATCGAGTTTTACTCAACAACTCTCCTGCAAGTGCAGGCTTATCAACAAACCTATTTTTTACCTGGAAGGAAATAGTGGCAAAGGAAGAAGACCAATTGAGAAGTGACAATGGGATATAGTGGACAATGTAGAATAAGTTACAAGATCTGGACTTTGCAGACAACCTGGCGCCACTATCCCATTCGCAGGAACAAGAACAACCTAAGACCGATAAAATGGCAAGATATTTTAATTGGGAAGAATTTATCTTTAGGCACACAGTCGTGTACGGCTACAACAGAGGTGAGTATGATCCTTTAACAGGATTCGAGTTTCACTCAACAACTCTCCAGCAAGTGTAGACTTACCAACCAACCTATATTGTACGAGAAAGGAAATAGTTGCAAAGGAAGAAGACCAATTGAGAAGTGACAAGTACAGTACTGACCACAATGGGATATAGTGGACAATATGGAGTCAGATCCAAGATCTGGACTTTGCATACAACTTGGCGCTACTATCCCAATCCCAGAAACAAGAACAACCTAAGACCGATAAAATGGAAGTTGAACGGATGGGAAACATGGTAGGCAGCACAGACAGCAAACTAGAAGGTACAAAATTTCATTAATAGATGCTTAAATAAAATCTTTGGCATAAAACGGACGGACAGGGTCACCAAGGACAAACTCTGGAGCAGAAGTAGACAAAAACTGGTTGGGAAAAACTCAAGCATCACAAACACCCTGCCCATTTTATTTGTTCACATCCATACATACACACATGCACTTCACCTTTACTTAAAGTTTCGCATCGTTTTTTTTCTGTTCTTTACTTTCTGTTTCACTTTCTCTAAATTTTCTTTCTATTCCTCTCAATCAATTGATTAGTATAGTATAAGTCCCAGGGGAGAAGCCTCTCTCATACAAGAGATTTTGGGACACACCACGTGTTGTAAGAACATCAATACTACAAAAAAAAACATGGTCAGGTTTACATTAGGGATTTCACAGAAACAAAATTATATGATACAGAAAGGTGTATTAGCTACATTCTAAATGGCGGAACGTGATGTAAATACTGAGTAACCTCATTTTTTTTTTTTTTTTTTTGTTGTAGCTGGTTCTTTAATATGTTTATAGTTTTTTTGTAGCTCCTTTTAGTTTGTACATAGTTTAATTCATTATTACAGCTGATAATACTTTTCTCTTCTATCAGGATTCTCAGATGTATCAAGTAAATGAAAGCTCCCGAGGTGATAGGCAAACACTTTATCGTTCATGTGCATAATTTTCTCTTTTCTTAAGGTTATAAGAAACCTATGTGAAATAAGAGATATGCCACTTTGCCCAATATAACTTTTACTGCTCTTGTCATTATGTTTTCCTATAAGTCCCGTACACACACACTCATACACACTTTACCTTTTCTTTGAGCCTTGCATCTTTTCTTCTTTGTTCTTTTTAGTCCTTAATTTTTTTCTTTTACTTTCTCTAATATTTCTTGCAATTTCTCTCAACCAAATGATTAATATTCGATTTTTTTCTCTTGTTTTATTTCCCATTAATCTTTTCTTTCCCTCTTAACTCGACATGCTCATGAAATAATGGATTAATTCAGATAATATCAACAATTTTTTTTTTAATGTTCTGTAGGTCCAAAGATGCTCACAAGAGCTAAAAGCTCTTGGATTGTTACTACCATTGGGCCTAATCAGCCCAACAGCCAAATCGTCTCTATATCGAGAGAGGCTTCGGCTAAATACTCGAGTGGTTAAGTACATCAAAACTACAAAAAAAACATGGTCCAGTTAGAGATTTCATAGAAACAAAACTATATGATACAGAAAGGTCTATTAGCTACACTCCAAGTGGCGGATCTAAAGTATAGTTTTGTTGGCAAGTGTGACGTCAATTTATTTGTTGTAGTTGATTTTAAGCTGTATAAATTATAGTTTTTCTCATTTTTAGAGCTGCTTATAATTTGTATTTAGTTTTATTCATTTTTATAGCTGGCAATACTTTTCTCTTCTACCAGGATTCTCAGATGTATGAAGTAAATGAAAGCTCTCGAGCTGATAAACAAACACTTCATCGTTCATGTGCATAATTCTCTCTTTTCTCAAGGTTATAAGAAACCTATGTAAAATAAGAGATATGCGACTTTCCTTTCCACCCAGTCAAAATTATGAGACCACTTTTTTTTCTTTGGAATTTTCAATGGCAATAGACCTTTCGACCTTTTTTGACGGCCGTCAAGATAAGATGGAAACAACTTGCATGGATCTCTTTGAAATATGCCGCCATTAGTTAGGTCCACGAGATATTTTAATAGGGAAAAATTTCTCCTTAGTCACCAGGTCTTGTACCGAGAACAACAGAGGTGAGTATGATCCTTTAACAGGATTAAGTTTCACTCATCAACTTTCCAGCAAGTATAGGCTTACCACACAACCTATATTGTACGTGAAAGGAAATAGTGGCAAAGGAAGAAGACCAATTGAGAAGTGACTAGTACAGTGCTGACCACAATGGAATATAGTGGAAAATGTGGAACAAGATCTGGACTTTGCAGACTACCTGGCACCACTATCCCCTTTGCTTGCTCTAATTTTTCATTCTATTTCTCTCAATCAATTGATTAATATTCGATTTTTTTCTCTTATTCTATTTCCTATATTTATCTTTTCTTTCCCTCTTAACTCTACATAGTCTTAAAATAATGGATTAACAATTTTTTTTTAATTGTTCTGTAGCTGCAGCGATCTCTGAGACTAGTCAGAGAAATGAGAGCTCTAGGATTGATATAGCCTGATGGCACACTAACCGCCAGGGCAATTCCTCTCTCACAAGAGAAAGGCTTCGAGACACGACTCGCGTGGTAAGTACATCAATACTACAAAAAAAAAACATAGTCAAGTTAGAGATTTCACAGAAACTAAGAAGGCCTTGGGGCTTATCTGGAAGTAAATGAAAGCTCTCGAGCTGATAAACAAACACTTCATCGTTCATGTGCATAATTTTCTCTTTTCTCAAGGTTATAAGAAACCTATGTGAAATAAGAGATATGCAACTTTGCTTTCCATCCAGTCAAAATTATGAGGCCATTTTTTTTTTCTTTAGAATTTTCAATGACGATAGACCTCTTGACATGGTTGGGTAGCAGTTTGTTAACGTTTATCCATGAGGTGCAAAGAAGGTGCTTGTAATCCAGGCTTCGCTAACTGCCATCAAGCTAAGAGGGAAACAACTTGCGTGGCTTTCTTTAAAATACGCGCCCATTAGGAAGCTGGGAAGTGCAAGAAGCAAAGCAGCCACAAAAAAGGGAGCAAGACAAGATATTTTAATTGGGAAGAATTTATCTTTAGGCACACAGTCGTGTACGGCTACAACAGAGGTGAGTATGATCCTTTAACAGGATTCGAGTTTCACTCAACAACTCTCCAGCAAGTGTAGACTTACCAACCAACCTATATTGTACGAGAAAGGAAATAGTTGCAAAGGAAGAAGACCAATTGAGAAGTGACAAGTACAGTACTGACCACAATGGGATATAGTGGACAATATGGAGTCAGATCCAAGATCTGGACTTTGCATACAACCTGGCGCTACTATCCCAATCCCAGAAACAAGAACAACCTAAGACCGATAAAATGGAAGTTGAACGGATGGGAAACATGGTAGGCAGCACAGACAGCAAACTAGAAGGTACAAAATTTCATTAATAGATGCTTAAATAAAATCTTTGGCATAAAACGGACGGACAGGGTCACCAAGGACAAACTCTGGAGCAGAAGTAGACAAAAACTGGTTGGGAAAAACTCAAGCATCACAAACACCCTGCCCATTTTATTTGTTCATTTTCATTACCGTAGGCATTTTGTTTGGATATTTTCTATTTTGACTATTAGGCATTTTCATTACCGTAGGCATTTTGTTTGGATATTTTCTATTTTGACTATTAGGCATTTTCATTACCGTAGGCATTTTGTTTGGATCATTTCTATTCTGACTATTAGGCATTTTTATTGGACATTTGTTTAGTTCTTAGTATCTTCTGTTCTGACCATTTTATTAGTATCTTCTATTTAGTATTCTGGCCATTTTGTTTAGTATCTGATATTAGTATAATATCCGCACTTTATCTCGAGTATCTGCTTGGCGCTTATCATTCTGACCATTTGTTAGTACCTTTATTGCCTGATTGCTTGTCGATCATCTTTGTATTTTTTTATATTTTATTCTTTGAGAATTGCTTCCATTCATTGTTTATTGAGTATTCGTGGAATAAACATACTATAGGTGGTAACTTTAACTTCTTCTCTTTTGTGTTCTTCTTTGTCTGGAGTGTAGCTATTCTATTCTTGTCAAGTCTCGACACCCACTCGTATTAGTTAGGGAACAGTGGCCTTAGTACTCCACTGATACTCAAGGACCCAAGAGTGTGAACTCTGTAGTATTGCACGGCTGCTAGGCACGCTACCATAACCAGTTAGGGCCTGCAATTACTTAGAGTAGGAAGAAGCACTGAGCTTCTATAGGTAACTAGACTAGTGGGTCCTATTACAGTAGTGACTAAGTAAGTTAAGGGAATATCCACCCAGCTAGGTAGGGTTACACGTATGCAATAGAGAGACTGGGGACATAATGATCTTGACCTATGCAGTAGAGAGACTGGGGACAAAAAGATCTTGACCTATGCAGTAGACAGACTTGAGACATAATGATCTTGATCTGTGCAGTAGAGAGACTGGAGACAATGATCTTGATCTGTGCAGTAGAGAGACTGGAGACATAATGATCTTGACCCATGCAGTAGAAAGACTGGTGACATAATGATCTTGGCATGTGCAATACAGAGCCTCGAGATTAAATGATCTTGACATGTGTAGTAGAGAGACTTGGGACATAATGATTTTGACATGTGTAGTAGAGAGACTGGGGACAAAATGATCTTGACCTGTGCAATAGAGAGACTGGGGACATAATGATCTTGACCTGTGCAATAGAGAGACTGGGGACATAATGATCTTGACCTATGCAGTAGACAGACTTGGGACATAGAGATCTTGACCTATGCAGTAGAGAGACTGGAGACATAATGATCTTGACCTATGCAGTAGAGAGACTGGGGACATAATGATCTTGACCTGTGCAGTAGAGAGACTGGGGACATAATGATCTTGACCTATGCAGTAGAGAGACTGGGGACATAATGATCTTGGCATGTGCAATACAGAGACTCGAGATTAAATGATCTTGACCTGTATAGTAGAGAGACTTAGGACATAATGATCTTGACCTATGCAATGGAGAGACTGGGGACATAATGATCTTGACCTATGCAATAGAGAGACTGGGGACATAATGATCTTGACCTATGCAGTAGAACACTGGGGACATAATGATCTTGACCTATGCAATAGAGAGACTGGGGACATAATGATCTTGACCTATGCAATAGAGAGACTGGGGACATAATGATCTTGACCTATGCAGTAGAGAGACTGGGGACAAAAAGATCTTGACCTATGCAGTAGACAGACTTGAGACATAATGATCTTGATCTGTGCAGTAGAGAGACTGGAGACATAATGATCTTGACCTGTTACATAGAGAGACCGAGGACATAATGATCTTGACCTATGCAGTAGACAGACTTGGGACATAAAGATCTTGACCTATGCAGTAGAGACTGGAGACATAATGATCTTGACCTATGCAGTAGAGAGACTGGGGACATAATGATCTTGACCTGTGCAGTAGAGAGACTGGGGACATAATGATCTTGACCTATGCAGTAGAGAGACTGGGGACATAATGATCTTGGCATGTGCAATACAGAGACTCGAGATTAAATGATCTTGACCTGTATAGTAGAGAGACTTAGGACATAATGATCTTGACTTATGCAGTAGAGAGACTGCGGACATAATGATCTTGGCATGTGCAATACAGAGATTCGAGATTAATGATCTTGACATGTATAGTAGAGAGACTTGGGACATAATGATCTTGACCTATGCAGTAGAGGGACTGGGGACATAATGATTTTGGCATGTGTAGTAGAGAGACTGGGGCCGGATATATTGATCTTGACCTGTGCTAAAGACAAATTAAAAATTATGATTTTTTTTTAAAAGAGACAAGGAAATAAAAGTGTTGATCTGTGCTGTGGACAAGTTTGATGTGTCTAATAAAGTGATATGAAGTAGAGAAGCTTAGGAGATTGAAAAAAATATTGATCTGTGTTGAAGAGAGGATATGGAGATAAAAATAATGATCTGTGTTGTTGAGAGGGTAGGGGGATAAGAATAATGATTTATATTGTAGAGAGGGTAGGGAGATAAGAGTAATGATTTATATTGTAGAGAGGGTATGGAGATAAAAAAAAAAGGATCTGCGTTGTAGAGAGGTTAGGGAGATAAGAATAATGATCCGAGTTGTAGAGAAGGTAGGGAGATAAGAATAATGATTTATATTGTAGAGAGGGTAGGGAGATAAGAATAATGATTTCTATTGTAGAGAGGGTATGGAGATAAAAAAAAGGATCTGCGTTGTAGAGAGGGTAGGGAGATAAGAATAATGATCCGAGTTGTAGAGAGGGTAGGAAGATAAGAATAATGATTCCAGTTGTAGAGAGGGTAGGGAGATAAGAATAATGATTTATATTGTAGAGAGGGTAGGGAGATAAGAATAATGATTTCTATTGTAGAGAGGGTATGGAGATAAAAAAAAAAGGATCTGCGTTGTAGAGAGGGTAGGGAGATAAGAATAATGATCCGAGTTGTAGAGAGGGTAGGAAGATAAGAATAATGATTCCAGTTGTAGAGAGGGTAGGGAGATAAGAATAATGATTTATATTGTAGAGAGGGTAGGGAGATAAGAATAATGATCCGAGTTGTAGTGAGGCTAAGCCGATCGGTATTTTATCTGTATTTAACACATTTCTCAGTAGCATACTTGTTCTGACACAAAGAGGATCTGGACTCAACACTCACCAACATTTTAGTCTGTGTTGACAGATGGATGAAAGACGAGTAGATTGTTTTATGAGGGAAAGCTGGTTGTTTAATAAGATTATTCTAGCAACTCTGCAGATTCGAGCTTATCAATTTAACGCCTCTTTGCAGGTGAAGAATCTGACCGCTCAGTATCTTTTAAGTCTAACCTAGAGAATAAATTACTTTTAGTCCTGAGCTCTCTGTTTGATTATGTGTAGGAGAGTACCCCCAATATAACTTTCACTCCATTTATACTCTAAATTAAAAAAAAAAGCTGCCTAAATTGTTTTGGTCATGTGCAAAAAAAAATTGGTGTGTATTATTTTTTTCTTAAATTAAAAATGGACTGGTTTTAAGTACTTTAACTTTGACTCTTCTTAAAATAACATACAAAACCTATCTTATTTATAGCTCCACCTCCAGCGCCTTTTGTGTTTCTCAATTTCTTCTTTTGTTGTTTTTTTTCCCTTCCTCACCTCCCATTTATCTCATTATGATATTTTCCTCTATCTTCAATAATTCACATTCATCTTCTTCTTCACTGCTTTCTTCTCTTTCCTCTTGTCATTATCATGTTTTCCATTAGCCCTGTCTTCCCGCCCAGTTTCCTCTTTCACATCCATACACACACACACATACACACATACATACATACACATACACACACACACTTCACCTTTACTTTAAGCCTCGTATCGTTTCTTTTTATTTCTGTCCTTTACTTTCTCTTTCACTTTCTCTAATTTTTCTTTCTATTTCTCTCAATCAATTGCTTAGTATTCAATTTTTTCACTTGTTTTATTTCCTATCTATCTTTTCTTTCCCTCTTAACAAGACATGCTCTTGAAATAATGGATTAACAATTGTGTTTTTATTAATTGTTCTGTAGGTAAAACGCTCGATCAGAGAAATGCTTTCCCTCGGCTTAGTGTGGCCGGACGGAAGTTTAACTCTGCCACGGGAGAGGCTTAGAGATACGACACGCGTGGTAAGTACATCAATACAACAAAAAAAAAAAAAAAAACAGAGACTAATACGAGAAATGAAATCTTTAGGATTGATATGCCCAGACGGCACACTGACGCCCAGGACAGAAGCCTCTCTCTCGCGAGAGAGGCTGAGGGACTTCACTCGCGTGGTAAGTACATCAATACTACAAAAAAAAAACATAGTCAAGTTAGAGGTTTCACAGAAACAAAAAAAGATAATAAAGAAATGTGTTGTTCATGTAAAACTATTTGCTGGAAAAGATTTTATAAAAAAAAAAAAAAATTTGCACGACTTAACGGTTGTTTTTTTTCTTAGCACAGCAAATATCTACAATATCTACTTTCAAATGACTTCTCATTTTCTTCTGAGGCCCTTCCGCCTTCTTGAAATAATGGATTAACAATTGTTCTTTTTTTTAATGTTCTGTAGGTAAAACGCTCGATCAGAGAAATGCTTTCCCTCGGCTTAGTGTGGCCGGACGGAAGTTTAACGCCCAGGGCAGAAGCCTCTCTGCCACGGGAGAGGCTTAGAGATACGACACGCGTGGTAAGTACATCAATACAAAAAAAAAAAAAAAAAACATAGTCAAGTAAGAGGTTTCACAGAAACAAAACAAGATAATACAGAAATGTGTTGTTCATGTAAAACTATTTGCTGGAATAGATTTTATATTAAAAAAAAAAAAAAATTCGCACGACTTAACGTTTTTTGTTTTTTTTTCTTAGCACAGCAAATATCTACAATATCTACTTTCAAATGACTTCTCATTTTCTTCTGAGGCCCTTCCGCCTTTTTCTTCTTCTTCTTCTTCTTCTTCTTCTTCTTCTCCTCCTCCTCCTCCTCCTCCTCCTCCTCCTCCTCCTCCTCCTCCTCCTCCTCCTTCTTCTTCTTCTTCTTCTTCTTCTTCTTCTTCTTCTTCTACTACTACTACTACTTCTCCTTCTTCTCCTCTTTCTCCTCCTCCTGCTTTTCCTCGTCCTCGTCCTCCTCCTCCTTTTCCTTCTCCTCTTTCTTTTTGTTTTTCTTCTTCTTCTCCTCCTCCTCCTCTTCATCATCTTCTTTTTTTTTAGACCTCTCTTCCTTGTCTTTTCTTCATTTATGTTTATGATAATATTAATTTTATTTGTAATCGTTGTTGTTGTTGTTGTTGGTATTATTACTATTATTATTATTATTATTATTATTATTATTATTATTATTATTTATTATTATTATTGTTATTATGATTATTAATATTATTATTATTTTCAGTAGCAGAAGAAGTAGCAATAGTAGTACTATTAGTTGCAGCAGCATCAGTAGTAGTAGTAGTAGTAGTAGTAGTAGTAGTACGAAGGCAGGCTGATAATTAAGTTCCGTTTGCTAATAACTAGGTCAATTTTCGTCACATCGACCTAAAATTTCATACATATACTCCCGAACCATTTTTCTAGACTTAACTATAACAACAAGTTTGTGTGACGTCATTCGTGCTCATAATGCAGTGACGCGCAACACATGATGTGGTAGCCATGTTTATGAGACAATGGCGACTTCCAATGACCTTCTCATCAAACAGCGCTCTGTTATCGAGTTTTTGGCAGCTGAGGGATGTTCTGCTGCAAACATTCATGCAAGAATGAAGACAGTTTATGGTGAAATGTGCATTTCAGACTGTGCAGTTCGCAAATGGGTGAGAATTTGTAAAGGGGAAGACCCCAGAGAGACAATTCTGCGTGATCGAAAGCGTTCGGGTAGGCCCCTTTCCGCATCGGACACGGCTCATCGAGAGAAAGTTGACTGCATGATTAGAGCTAATCGAAGGGTCAAACAAAAGGAAATTGCAGATGAAGTAGGCATTTTGAAAGAACGAGTGCACCATATCGCCACAACTGTACTGGGTTACCGAAAAGTCTCTGCCCGTTGGGTCCCAAGACAGCTCACTGTAGAGATGAAAGCGCAGAGAAAGGATATGTGTACTCAACTCTTAGAGCGTTACAATGCAGAAGGAGAAGCATTTCTGCAACGCATTGTGACTGGAGACGAATCCTGGGTCCACCACTACGATCCAGAATGTAAAGCCCAATCGATGGAGTATAGGCACAAAACTTCTCCAAGTCCAAGGAAGTTCAAGGTTGTTGCCTCTGCAAGAAAGGTCTTGTTCACCGTTTTCTGGGACATGGAGGGAGTGGTCCACATGGAATTTCTGGAGCAAGGGCAAACTGTGAACTCTGAGCGATATATTTCAACACTCCGAGCTCTCAAACTCCGACTCAGACGTATTCGGCGTGATAAGGACTCAATCCTGCAACACGACAATGCGCGCCCGCACACCAGTCGCCAAACTTAGGACGCCTTAAGGCAGCTGGAACTTACGACCCTACCTCACCCTGCATACAGCCCCGATCTTGCCCCCTCTGACTATTATTTGTTTCCCCAACTCATGAAGTACCTGAAGGGCCATCACTATGACAATGATGAGGAAGTTATTGCAGATGTTCGCAGATGGTGCCGTGGACAGCCGTCTGAATTCTTCGCTGACGGCGTGAGCCAACTAGTGAAACGTTGGAGGCGGTGTGTTGATCGCGACGGTGACTACATCGAAAAATAGAGTGCTAAGTATGTAGCTGAGATATTAAGCTTTCGTTTGACTCTTTTTGTTCATATTTCAGATGCTTATATACTTCTTTGCCCTGACTTACTATTTGCTAAATTAATGTTGTCATGTTCCACTCTTTGGTACTTTAGTTAAACAGGTTATTTATGTTTGTTGGGTTTTTTTTGTGTGTGTGTTCTGCAGAATTACGCAGGTTTGACCGTTCCCCAGAAAAGGAGGCGCCGGAGGAGGGCCACAGATGGTAAGGATTTTTCTTAAATTCTATTGAGCCAAGAATTGTTTACTTTACCTTTCTGATAAAACCCTTCCACACTTTCTTATCTCCGCATCCTATTCCATATGGTTTCACCCACTCTTACTTCATCAATACTATGTTTTATTATTCTCTCAACTCAAGCACTCCTAAGAACAAAAATTCACCTTCGGATTAAACCGATGTGTTGTGTTGATCAGACCAGTTTGGTGAGGCTATAAAGTGTTTTAGTACCCGTTGAAAATCAATGGATCAAGTTGATCTGACCAGTTCCCAGTTTGGTGGTGCTATAAATTGTTTTAGTACCTGACGAAAATCAATGGATCAAGTCTATCTGACCAGTTCCCAGTTTGGTGGTGCTATAAAGTGTTTTAGTACCCGTTGAAAATCAATGGATCAAGTTGATCTGACCAGTTCCCAGTTTGGTGGTGCTATGAAGGGTCTTAGTTCTCGTTCAAAGTCAATGTATGAAGTTGATCTGACCAGTGCCAAGTTTGGTGGTGCTATAAAGTGTTTTACCCCGTTGAAAATCAATGGATCAAGCTAATCTGATCATGTGCCAAGTTTGGTGGTCCTATAAAGTGTTTTATTACCCGTTGAAAATCAATGGATCAAGCTGATCTGACCAGTTTGGTGGTGCTATGAAGGGTCCGAGTTCTCGTTCAAAGCCAGTGTATGAAGTTGATCTGACCAGATCCCTATTTGGTGGTGCTATGAAGGGTCCTAAAATATGTTGAAAATCAATGGATCAAGTTGATCTGTCCAGATCCCTATTTGGTGGTGCTACGAAGGGTCCTATAATATGTTGAAAATCAATGGGAAAAGTTCACCTACCCAGTGCCCAGTTTCGTGGTGCTGTTTCATGCTCTAAAATAAATAACCGGCAGTTACTTCTATTCTAATTTTGCTTTATTTTGTGTGGGGCAATATGGCAGGTCTTGATGATTTTGTTTCATGGGTCATTTTGGATAGAATAGACGAAATGTTTTGCTGGTTTTGTTTCATACGTCGTAGTATGTAGAATAGGCAAAATATTTTTGATGGTTTTGTTTCAGATGTCATCGTAATTAAAATAGACAAAAGAGTTTGACAGTTTTGATTTAGAATCATGGTTAAAGTAGACAAAATAGTTTGATGGGTTTGTTTCATACGTCATAGTACGTAGAATAGACAAACAGTTTGATGGTTTTGTTTCAGATGCCATCGTGGATAAAACGTATAAAATTGTTTTAAAACTAAAAAAAAAAGTGCATGGGGATGAAGAAAACTATATGTGGTTTCAGATAGCATATATTGAAAGGAAAAATGATATAAGTGGATGGTTTTGTTTCAAATGTCATCGTGGTTAAAATAGACAAATGAGTTTAATGGGTTTTGTTTCAAATGTCATCAACTTTCCAGCAAGTGTAGGCTTACCACACAACCTATATTGTACGTGAAAGGAAATAGTGGCAAAGGAAGAAGACCAATTGAGAAGTGACTAGTACAGTGCTGACCACAATGGAATATAGTGGAAAATGTGGAACAAGTTACAAGATCTGGACTTTGCAGACTACCTGGCACCACTATCCCCTTTGCTTGCTCTAATTTTTCATTCTATTTCTCTCAATCAATTGATTAATATTCGATTTTTTTCTCTTATTCTATTTCCCATATTTATCTTTTCTTTCCCTCTTAACTCTACATACTCTTAAAATAATGGATTAACAATTTTTTTTAAATTGTTCTCTAGGTGCAGCAATCTCTGAGACTAGTCAGAGAAATGAGAGCTCTCAGATTAGTATAGCCTGATGGCACACTAACCGCCAGGGCAATTCCTCTCTCACAAAAGAAAGGCTTGAGACAAGACTCGCGTGGTAAGTACATCAATACTACAAAAAAAAACAGTCAAGTTAGAGATTTCACAGAAACTAAGAAGGCCTTGGGGCTTATCTGGAAGTAAATGAAAGCTCTCGAGCTGATAAGCAAACACGTCATCGTTCATGTGCATAATTTTCTCTTTTCTCAAGGTTATGAGAAACCTATGTAAAATAAGAGATATGCGACTTTCCTTTCCACCCAGTCAAAATTCTGAGACCACTTTTTTTTCTTTGGAATTTTCAATGGCAATAGACCTTTCGACCTTTTTTGACGGCCGTCAAGATAAGATGGAAACAACTTGCATGGATCTCTTTGAAATATGCCCCCATTAGTTAGGTCCACGAGATATTTTCATAGGGAAAAATTTCTCCTTAGTCACCAGGTCTTGTACCGAGAACAACAGAGGTGAGTATGATCCTTTAACAGGATTAAGTTTCACTCATCAACTTTCCAGCAAGTGTAGGCTTACCACACAACCTATATTGTACGTGAAAGGAAATAGTGGCAAAGGAAGAAGACCAATTGAGAAGTGACTAGTACAGTGCTGACCACAATGGAATATAGTGGAAAATGTGGAACAAGTTACAAGATCTGGACTTTGCAGACTACCTGGCACCACTATCCCCTTTGCTTGCTCTAATTTTTCATTCTATTTCTCTCAATCAATTGATTAATATTCGATTTTTTTCTCTCATTCTATTTCCTATATTTATCTTTTCTTTCCCTCTTAACTCTACATACACTTAAAATAATGGATTAACAATTTTTTTTTAATTGTTCTGTAGCTGCAGCGATCTCTGAGACTAGTCAGAGAAATGAGAGCTCTCGGATTAGTATAGCCTCATGGCACACTAACCGTCAGGGCAATTCCTCTCTCACAAAAGAAAGGCTTGAGACACGACTCGCGTGGTAAGTACATCAATACTACAAAAAAAACATAGTCAAGTTAGAGATTTCACAGAAACTAAGAAGGCCTTGGGGCTTATCTGGAAGTAAATGAAAGCTCTCGAGCTGATAAGCAAACACGTCATCGTTCATGTGCATAATTTTCTCTTTTCTCAAGGTTATGAGAAACCTATGTGAAATAAGAGATATGCGACTTTCCTTTCCACCCAGTCAAAATTCTGAGACCACTTTTTTTTCTTTGGAATTTTCAATGGCAATAGACCTTTCGACCTTTTTTGACGGCCGTCAAGATAAGATGGAAACAACTTGCATGGATCTCTTTGAAATATGCCCCCATTAGTTAGGTCCACGAGATATTTTAATAGGGAAAAATTTCTCCTTAGTCACCAGGTCTTGTACCGAGAACAACAGAGGTGAGTATGATCCTTTAACAGGATTAAGTTTCACTCATCAACTTTCCAGCAAGTGTAGGCTTACCACACAACCTATATTGTACGTGAAAGGAAAAAGTGGCAAAGGAAGAAGACCAATTGAGAAGTGACTAGTACAGTGCTGACCACAATGGAATATAGTGGAAAATGTGGAACAAGTTACAAGATCTGGACTTTGCAGACTACCTGGCACCACTATCCCCTTTGCTTGCTCTAATTTTTCATTCTATTTCTCTCAATCAATTGATTAATATTCGATTTTTTTCTCTCATTCTATTTCCTATATTTATCTTTTCTTTCCCTCTTAACTCTACATACTCTTAAAATAATGGATTAACAATTTTTTTTTAATTGTTCTGTAGCTGCAGCGATCTCTGAGACTAGTCAGAGAAATGAGAGCTCTCGGATTAGTATAGCCTGATGGCACACTAACCGCCAGGGCAATTCCTCTCTCACAAGAGAAAGGCTTCGGGACACAACTCGCATGGTAAGTACATCAATACTACAAAAAAACAGTCAAGTTAGAGATTTCACAGAAACTAAGAAGGCCTTGGGGCTTATCTGGAAGTAAATGAAAGCTCTCGAGCTGATAAGCAAACACGTCATCGTCCATGTGCATAATTTTCTCTTTTCTCAAGGTTATGAGAAACCTATGTGAAATAAGAGATATGCGACTTTCCTTTCCACCAGGTCAAAATTCTGAGACCATTTTTTTTCTTTGGAATTTTCAATGGCAACAGACCTTTCGACCTTTTTTGACGGCCATCAAGATAAGATGGAAACAAATTGCATGGATCTCTTTGAAATATGCCCCCATTAGGTCCACGAGATATTTTAATAGGGAAAAATTTCTCCTTAGTCACCAGGTCTTGTACCGAGAACAACAGAGGTGAGTATGATCCTTTAACAGGATTAAGTTTCACTCATCAACTTTCCAGCAAGTGTAGGCTTACCACACAACCTATATTGTACGTGAAAGGAAATAGTGGCAAAGGAAGAAGACCAATTGAGAAGTGACTAGTACAGTGCTGACCACAATGGAATATAGTGGAAAATGTGGAACAAGTTACAAGATCTGGACTTTGCAGACTACCTGGCACCACTATCCCCTTTGCTTGCTCTAATTTTTCATTCTATTTCTCTCAATCAATTGATTAATATTCGATTTTTTTCTCTTATTCTATTTCCTATATTTATCTTTTCTTTCCCTCTTAACTCTACATACACTTAAAATAATGGATTAACAATTTTTTTTTAATTGTTCTGTAGCTGCAGCGATCTCTGAGACTAGTCAGAGAAATGAGAGCTCTCGGATTAGTATAGCCTCATGGCACACTAACCGCCAGGGCAATTCCTCTCTCACAAAAGAAAGGCTTGAGACAAGACTCGCGTGGTAAGTACATCAATACTACAAAAAAAACAGTCAAGTTAGAGATTTCACAGAAACTAAGAAGGCCTTGGGGCTTATCTGGAAGTAAATGAAAGCTCTCGAGCTGATAAGCAAACACGTCATCGTTCATGTGCATAATTTTCTCTTTTCTCAAGGTTATGAGAAACCTATGTAAAATAAGAGATATGCGACTTTCCTTTCCACCCAGTCAAAATTCTGAGACCACTTTTTTTTCTTTGGAATTTTCAATGGCAATAGACCTTTCGACCTTTTTTGACGGCCGTCAAGATAAGATGGAAACAACTTGCATGGATCTCTTTGAAATATGCCCCCATTAGTTAGGTCCACGAGATATTTTCATAGGGAAAAATTTCTCCTTAGTCACCAGGTCTTGTACCGAGAACAACAGAGGTGAGTATGATCCTTTAACAGGATTAAGTTTCACTCATCAACTTTCCAGCAAGTGTAGGCTTACCACACAACCTATATTGTACGTGAAAGGAAATAGTGGCAAAGGAAGAAGACCAATTGAGAAGTGACTAGTACAGTGCTGACCACAATGGAATATAGTGGAAAATGTGGAACAAGTTACAAGATCTGGACTTTGCAGACTACCTGGCACCACTATCCCCTTTGCTTGCTCTAATTTTTCATTCTATTTCTCTCAATCAATTGATTAATATTCGATTTTTTTCTCTCAATCTCATTCTATTTCCTATATTTATCTTTTCTTTCCCTCTTAACTCTACATACTCTTAAAATAATGGATTAACAATTTTTTTTTAATTGTTCTGTAGCTGCAGCGATCTCTGAGACTAGTCAGAGAAATGAGAGCTCTCGGATTAGAATAGCCTGATGGCACACTAACCGCCAGGACAATTCCTCTCTCACAAGAGAAAGGCTTCGGGACACGACTCGCGTGGTAAGTACATCAATACTACAAAAAAAACATAGTCAAGTTAGAGATTTCACAGAAACTAAGAAGGCCTTGGGGCTTATCTGGAAGTAAATGAAAGCTCTCGAGCTGATAAGCAAACACGTCATCGTTCATGTGCATAATTTTCTCTTTTCTCAAGGTTATAAGAAACCTATGTAAAATAAGAGATATGCGACTTTCCTTTCCACCCAGTCAAAATTCTGAGACCACTTTTTTTTCTTTGGAATTTTCAATGGCAATAGACCTTTCGACCTTTTTTGACGGCCGTCAAGATAAGATGGAAACAACTTGCATGGATCTCTTTGAAATATGCCCCCATTAGTTAGGTCCACGAGATATTTTAATAGGGAAAAATTTCTCCTTAGTCACCAGGTCTTGTACCGAGAACAACAGAGGTGAGTATGATCCTTTAACAGGATTAAGTTTCACTCATCAACTTTCCAGCAAGTGTAGGCTTACCACACAACCTATATTGTACGTGAAAGGAAATAGTGGCAAAGGAAGAAGACCAATTGAGAAGTGACTAGTACAGTGCTGACCACAATGGAATATAGTGGAAAATGTGGAACAAGTTACAAGATCTGGACTTTGCAGACTACCTGGCACCACTATCCCCTTTGCTTGCTCTAATTTTTCATTCTATTTCTCTCAATCAATTGATTAATATTCGATTTTTTTCTCTCATTCTATTTCCTATATTTATCTTTTCTTTCCCTCTTAACTCTACATACTCTTAAAATAATGGATTAACAATTTTTTTTAATTGTTCTGTAGGTGCAGCGATCTCTGAGACTAGTCAGAGAAATGAGAGCCCTCGGATTAGTATAGCCTGATGGCACACTAACCGCCAGGGCAATTCCTCTCTCACAAGAGAAAGGCTTCGGGACACGACTCGCGTGGTAAGTACATCAATACTACAAAAAAAAACATAGTCAAGTTAGAGATTTCACAGAAACTAAGAAGGCCTTGGGGCTTATCTGGAAGTAAATGAAAGCTCTCGAGCTGATAAACACGTCATCGTTCATGTGCATAATTTTCTCTTTTCTCAAGTTTATAAGAAACCTATGTGAAATAAGAGATATGCGACTTTGCTTTCCACCCAGTCAAAATTATGAGGCCATTTTTTTTTCTTTAGAATTTTCAATGATGATAGACCTCTTGACATGGTTGGGTAGCAGTTTGTTAACGGTTTATCCATGAGGTGCAAAGAAGGTGCTTGTAATCCAGGCTTCGCTAACTGCCATCAAGCTAAGAGGGAAACAACTTGCATGGCTTTCTTTAAAATACGCGCCCATTAGTTAGGAAGCTGGGAAGTGCAAGAAGCAAAGCAGCCACAAAAAAGGGAGCAAGACAAGATATTTTAATTGGGAAGAATTTATCTTTAGGCACACTGTCATGTACGGTTACAACAGAGGTGAGTATGATCTTTTAACAGGATTCGAGTTTCAACAACTCTTTAGCAAATGCAGACTTACCAACCAACCTATATTGTACGAGAAAGGAAATAGTTGCAAAGGAAGAAGGCCAATTGAGAAGTGACAAGTACAGTACTGACCACAATGGGATATAGTGGACAATATGGAGTCAGATCCAAGATCTGGTCTTTGCAGACAACCTGGCGCTACTATCCCAATCCCAGAAACAAGAACAACCTAAGACCGATAAAATGAAGTTGAACGGATGGGAAACATGGTAGGCAGCACAGACAGCAAACCAGAAGCTACAAAATTTCATTAATAGATGCTTAAGTAAAATCTTTGGAATAAAACGGACAGACAGGGTCACCAAGGACAAACTCTGTAGCAGAAGTAGACAGGTTCAAACAAATGGGAAATAAATGGGGAAAAAATGTTTTTCAGATCTAAATCACAATAGAACCCTAAGACTTATGGGTTTGATTCAATCTTATGACTTCCAGCATTTTCTTTTTTCTTTTTCAAAATATGTCACTCTCTTGATTCCGTTCTTTCAAAAGATGTAACCGTTTTTTTTTTAAATAAAGATAACTGAAAAAAAGAAAGTTCATCACTTTCAAGCTAAGCTTTAAAACTGTCCAGTGGTGTCAGTGTACAGACCTAGTCTAGCTTAGCGCCCTTTCATCTCCTCTCACCTCTGTGAAACCTCTAAGATATCCTTAACTGCCGCAAAACGACGCATTTAATGGCGTTACAGATTTACTGCAAAGCGGCTGAAAATTTGACATTGTCGCATTTACTACTTCACTGATGAATCCTTCTGTTTTGCTAATTCTTTTTTTTTTTAATTTTTTCTCTTTCAGATATAAGATACAGAAAAAAAGATGAATTCAATACGTAGAGCCCAAGCTAATCAGATTCTGTAGTTTGTCTATAGTGAGCTCTTTCTATTATAAAGTGCTACTAAGCGAATTATGAAAAAGCCCCTTTAGCACAACTGAAGCTCCAGTATTATAGGTAGCTAAGTTTGCTTCTTCATGACAAGATTGACTGTGTCAGTATTATAGGTAGCTAAGTTTGGTTCTTGCTGAAAAGATTGATTGTGTCAGTATTAAAGGTAGCTAAGTTTGCTTCCTGCTGAAAAGATTGATTGTGTCAGTATTATAGGTAGCTAAGTTTGCTTCTTTATGACAAGATTGACCTTGTCAGTATTATAGGTAGCTAAGTTTGGTTCTTGCTGAAAAGATTGGTTGTGTCAGTATTATAGGCAGCTAAGTTTGGTTCTTGCTGAAAAGATTGATTGTGTCAGTATTATAGGTATCTAAGTTTGCTTCTTGCTGAAAAGATTGGTTGTGTCAGTATTATAGGCAGCTAAGTTTCGTTCTTGCTGAAAAGATTGATTGTGTCAGTATTATAGGCAGCTAAGTATCGTTCTTGCTGAAAAGATTGATTGTGTCAGTATTATAGGTATCTAAGTTTGCTTCTTCAGGACAAGATTGACCGTGTCAGTATTATAGGTAGCTAAGTTTGCTTCTTCATGACAAGATTGATTGTGTCATTATTATAGGTAGCCAAGTTTGCTTCTTCATGACAAGATTGCGAGATGTGAAAATAACTTTTTTCTGACTAACATCACGACGTTTTTAAGTCAAGTCCAGTGCAGGCAGGCACAAACTAGGTAACGAGTATAAAGCTCAGCTAATTAGATATAGAGATACTTTAACAGAACCTCTGTACTGTTGCTGGACTGTGATGGCCGAGGAGAGACAGAGGGGAGAAGATGGCAGGTTAAAGAAGGGATTGAAGACGGGAGAGGAACAAAACATAAAATCGCCCAGAATGAGCGGCTGGACAATTTGTGTTTGGGGCTGGGCTTCCAGGGACAAACAGAGAGTAGTTCGGCTTGAGTAAAAACTTAACAAAGATCTATGCTCTAGGTCTAAAGTTCTGGACACAGATATATTAATGTTTAGAATATATATCTTACCTTTTCTTTAAAATATTCGGGAGTTCAGCATTGCTTTGAGGTTTGCTGTTTCTGTTAAGTCTTCATGTAAACATCTAGATCTAGGCCTAAATCGTAGTGAGGTGACTTTTTTCAGTCTTCATGACTGTACTTGTGCAACTATATCTAGATCTTAATTTAAAGCTGGGCGTTTCTTTTCAATCTCCAGTGCAACTAGATCTAATTCTAAATCTAAAGTTGGGCAGCTTTTTTCAGTCTTCATGACTGTGAAACTAGACTAGATCTAGGGCTAAATCTAGATCTTTTTAAAATCTTAAAGTTGTAAACGCGTTTCTTTTCAACCTTTATAAATGCAATAGATTTGGATCTAAAACTAAAATTTAGTTTAAAAGATTTTAAACAGGTCTAGATCTACGTATCATTCTACTTGTTAAGTTTTAGGCAAATCTGGAGATGATTTTAGATCTAGACTATTAACTTGCTGATAAAAATAAATACAACCAGATACAAATTAAACATATTCTAAGTATCGATGTAGATCGAATTTATGGACTCCGCTGTGACAAAAACAATAAAGTGTTGATTAAAAATTCTTGATCTAGATCTAGATCTAAGCCTAATTCAAATCTCCAGATATCTAGATCTAGATCTAGTTTACATCTACTTAGATTAGATCTAGATCTAGATTTCTAGATCCACATGGCGCCCGCGCTTTACCGAGTTGGGCCGATATATAATTATATATAGGCCCTATGCAAATTTACCAAATCAATTTTATGTAAACTCATGTGCTGGAACAAAATTGGTACGGTTGTTCAATGAAATTTAGATTTGCCTGGACAGGTATCCTGTCCTACTCTTGTTGCATGAAGATGGCCGCTCGCGGTGAAAAGTCTGAAAACTGATGAAGCTCGAGGGTGCGCCGGTGCAGTGACTGCAAGGTGTTCTGCACCAATCACAAGACCGTTGTTTTCCCGCCAAACGAAGCGCTATTGTTAGAACACCGTTGCATTCCCATGTTGAGCCTGCAAGAGTGAGTGGACGAGACGACACAGTGAGGGTCAATGATGAAACTTGCCCTTAGGGGTTGGTGAAGCAGGGGTGGTCTAGCCACAATTTAAATCTAATAATACAGATCAACAAACACGTCACAAAAACTCGTGACGAGACCTAATCTTGCCTGCCATTATAGTTTGATGACGCGAAAAAAAAAATATTTTGTACCTTACTTGCCTCTCACACAACGTCATCTACCGGTAGGCATAAAGCTTAAGGCTGTGACGGATCCCAGTTTTTAAGTAATCACGATTACGGGAGTCCCGTCGCAGAAGATCCACGGGGTCCCGGTAATCAAAATGGTAACCATTTCCGGTAAAGTGAGGGGTGGTTGCGGGAGGTGACGGGACTGACGGTAAGCTAAGATCAGCTAGGTCCCGGAATAAAAAAAGTTATCTACATGCCTCTCCCTTCCCTTTAGCAACATCCGGTCGCGTAGATCTCGGATTTGTGGAATGTATTGTACAGTACGGTGCGCTGAGAAGTGCAAGGACCAGGGACCTTTTATTTCACCCTATCCTATTTCCTGTCCCATTCTGTTGTTACGAGCCTTGCTTACTTTTGCCTAATGCCTTGTTTAGACAATGTCAAAAGGCCTTGATTACATCGACGGGACGACGGTTCTCAGTCTCGTTGATTTCCACTAACGCCTTAGTGAGGAGTACTGAGGACTAAGGATTATGATTACTCCCGCGGATCTCACTAAGTATCCGTGGACCCGTTCCTTCTGGAAGATCCGTGATTACTGGTTACTTTAACGGGACCCGTCCCAGCCTTAAAACAGTAGATAGTCATTCCTATGACTAAAATCACGGACAGAGCACACTCCTCGACACACACAGACACACACAGATTCAACAGAAACAATTAGAGAAGCGACGTTTTGTCAAACAATAACGTACTCGGGCATTGCATGGGCACATGAAAATCACATCCACAGCAGACATGATAGACCTTTAGAACATATAAACTTTTTGGATCCTCATCCTGCAGACACCAGAATCACCAAACATCAACATCCATAACGGAGAGTTTCCCAGTTACACACACCCACACCCACAAACCCACTTAAATTTCCCAAACTGACAGGATGGCTCCATGGACCAAGAACTATCGCTGTTATGACACTACTTGGTAACGGTGCAACTCTAGAAGTGCTGGTCAATATTGACACATCGAGTGGGAGAAAGAAAGACGCTTATTTCAGAGATTCAGATACATGTTATGGGGAGGAAGAGAGAGAGAGAGAGAGAGAGAGAGAGAGAGAGAGAGAGAGAGAGAGAGACAGAGAGAGAGAGACGCACACACAACAAAAAAAAATTTTAGAAGATAAGAAGATGACCTCTGACCTTCGAAAACAGGGGAAAGGGGACGGGAGGCATATACTCATTCATCATTATGAAAAATCAATTATCAATAATATAAAATTATTGCAAACATGATTGTGTTATGAGAATTCGCTCCTCTGAGTCAAGCGCGTTTAGACATGCCATTCAATATATTTGGACATTTAACAGACATTTTCTTTTCTGTAACTCTAGAGGTTACTGTAAAGTGAGAAAGAACAATCGACACTTTAACAAGTAAGCAAAAAGAAAAATGGATGATTAAAGAGATATCTAGATAGATATAAAACCAGACATGTTGTTCACTTAACATCAGATGAACTGAAAATAACGGAAAAGGCGGATAAATACAAAAATGGGTGGTAGATAAAGCAACTAACTGATCTATAGAAAGAAAAATAGATGGGCTGCCAGATAGATGCAAAATTATATTATATTAAACCTATAAATATAGCTGATAACTATGAAGCTTTTTGATACATTAGTTAGATCGTATGAAACACACCGGCCCGCAAGTCTTAGATTCCTCTTTAAACGCTTAGGAAGGAGATGGGAGAAGGGAACGGAGAGGGTAAAAAGATTTGAATGACTCAGTTTTGCTAGAAAAAGGCCACGACGATAGTCCATGTCTTCCCCGTTCAAAATAAACAGCAAATCTTTTGTGTGACTCTCAAAAACCGCCAAAGGGGCGGGAGTTGGGGGGGGGGGGGGGAGTAGATATCTCAGCGTTAGGATAGCCGTCTCAATGTTAAGCCTTAACACGTGAACCAGCTGGTTTAAAAATGCATTTTAAGGAAAAAAGTGCTAGGCGCTCTAAAACAACTGAATTTTGTGACTTGCTAGGCGTCAATAAAATTATGACTTTGAACAGAGATCTTAGTCATGCCAGTGTTCTCGTTAAACACCAAGTCCAAAAAACAATTGCTTAGGGAATCCACGAAACTACACGAAACGCTATAGAACTAGATCTAATGAGACACAACAATGACTTTTCATTCTGCACATCCGCCAAAACCCCGCTAGAACATAACTTATGAATCTGGAAGAATATCAAGATCTAAATTGTTTATTGCTTAATATTAAGAGGCAGTAAGTTCTACAAACAAAAGAAAGATCAAGACATAATTCAAGACTTTTTCTCGGGCTAAACACACTTTTGAAAAGATAAAATGAAACCTGTTCAAACTTTCAATTAAGCTGCAAAACTTAGGCACTGGATTTTAAAAGAAAAGAAAAATCCACAATGGGTCTGTGCAAAAAGCTAAAAATGAGACCAATGAGAGAAATTCCGGTTAAAGTATGTAACAGAAAAAAATAAGTTATATATAAAAATATATATAAAAAATATATATATATATATATATATATATATATATATATATATATATATATAGAGAGAGAGAGAGAGAGAGAGAGAGAGATAGATAGATAGATCAAGGATCCGAATTATTTTTTCCCCACACAAATTCGTCCTTTCTTCCCATCTTTTTTGTAAATGAATCCGCAAAAAAGAGAGACAAAAACAAACGAGTAAAAATAGAAAAGTTAGGGGCTAAAAGTTCATTTGACACTAGCTTTCTCTCTCTCTCTCTCTCTCTCTCTCTCTCTCTCTCTCTCTCTCTCTCTCTCTCTCTCTCTCTCTGTCTTGTCATTCCAGTAAGTCTTTTTTTTCTCAGCTCTCCTTCTCCTGTACTTTCTCCCTCCCTCTTTTACAATCTAAGAAGTCTCCTCTTTTACCTCCCTGTCTATCCGCCACGATCATTTCACCTTTTTAATGCTCTCTTCTCTATTTACAATATTTCTCATTTTTTTTTGTGTGTGTGTCATTTTCTTTCGTCTCTTCTTCTGGTCTGTCTTTATACAATGTTATCTTCTTCTCTCTATCTTTCTTACGCATTTCAGTTCGAGCAGTGTAAACATTGGACCTTTTTAAGGCGTACCATGATCATCAATCATTTCAGTTCGAGCAGTGTAAACATTGGACCTTTTTAAGGCGTACCATGATTTTTCAGATTTATCTGAAGTATATTTCTTATTTAATCTCGTAACGGCCGAACAAAAAAGAATTGATGTCCGAATTTGACATTACAGTTACAAAACATCACATATTCGATCTCTCTCTCTCTCTCTCTCTCTCTCTCTCTCTCTCTCTCTCTCTCTCTCTCTCTCTCTCTCTCTCTCTCTCTCTCTCTCTCTCTCTCTCTCTCTCTCTCTCTTTCTCTCTTTTTTACATACACAGTCATGCTCTCTCTGTCTCTGTTTATCAGTTTCTTTGATCAGGAATTGAAAATCCCAAAATGGTCAATAAGCCGTCATTCTACTGTTAAAGCAGGTAATGTCAAATTTGTCTACTTCTTGGAGAGACATGAAATCATTCGACAGGACACGCCGCACGTGAACACATGTGTAAAGTAGAAATAAATGATGAACAAACCGATTTTGCCCAGTGTTCAGCAAGTAATTATATCTCATTCCGGTTCTGTTTCAAATGAGAATCATCATTGACTTCAATACAAAGATGATTCCCCGCGGAAGAATGGGCTCTGTGTGAACAAAGCAACAATATTTCGTATTAATTTTTTTGCTCACGAAAGAGGAATTGAAAAATAAAGACCTTGCGCAAGTATTGCAAAACGAATTCTTGTTTTGCTTTCAGCCTTTTAAATTTCCTATGATTTCCCGCAATCTCTTCTGTCCTGTTTACAGGCGTCCAAGTAATAATTTAAAGCTGAGCCAAACACTCAGAAATTTCTCAGCAAAACATCAACCTCCCCCCCCCCCCCTTTTTTTTTTACGAGAAAAATTTGTTTACACCAAAACAAGTTGAGGCAGGATGACTTTGAGAACGTTTTAAAACAAGTTGAGTTAGCCTAGGCATGTTGTGTCTGACTCCGCAGACGGTGCCGCTGAGCCTAAGGAGCGACCACTGGATTGCTCAGTGGGGGGCGTCAAGGGGGTCAGTGGTGGCGTCAAGGGGGTCAGTGGTGGCGTCAAGGGGATCAGTGGTGGCGTCAAGGGGGTCAGTGATGGCGTCAAGGGGGAACACGTTAACACGGTGGCTCGGCTCAGCACTGAATAAGAGAGATTGTTTCGGGTGGCGCAATGTGGTCTGGTTGCAAGGGGAGGGGGGTGGGGAGGGGATTGGGGAAGGGAGTAGTGCCGCAGCCATAGCATTCTAGAGGTAGTGCCTTTGATACTCTAGAAGGGTAGGAGTACGGACAGTGCCTTATCAAGTCGAGGGAAACGTTTGCTAAAAGTCAACTCTTAGGGCAGTGCTACTTTGTATTATTTTATAATGAACTCAGGCCAAAGTTTTGCATTGGTTCCGAGGCGTTGATTTTATCCAGCCTTCACTCTAGCTAACTAGATCTAGAGGCCACAGGCGGCCAGTGGAAGTTTTCAAGCTTTGTAGGCCTACATAAACAGGGCTGGAAATAAGGTTGATTGGCAGTGCTAGCTTGCCAGCTTCATTGAAGAGGACTCTTATTGTTATCCATGTGATTTTCTTTCTCTCTTTCAAATAATACCTCCAGCTCCCCCCCCCCCAAAAAAAAAAATCAAACCTTTCTCACACTCGCATTCCTTCCACTCTCTTTCTGATTTTCCTAAACCCTCTATAAGTTAAAGGAAATACATATTTCCATATTTTTTTTAAATGGTGTATTACTTGAAGGCTGGGTGAGCGAATCAGTGGGGAAAAAAAGGGGTGGGAAGGGGAGAAAGAGAAGCAGGAGGGCTAGGAAGGGGGAGAAGGCATTAAGTCACTGCTATGATTTTTTCAAAAATTCTGTTTCAATAGCTTTTCATCCTGCTAGTCCTAAGTGGTTTGGGTGGAGCTTGTGACCCACATTGTCACATTATTTGTCATTATTTAAAGTTTTTGTTTCAACATGGTGCTGCTAAATGTAAGCAGGTAGAATTATTTGTCAGTCTAAGTGATGCTGGTTTGTTTTCTGATTGATAACTAAACGCTTTTCAACGTTCCTTTACATCGCGTTTCTTTTTTCTTTTTTTTTTTTTTTAAGTTAAACTCTTTCGTGTAGCGGCATGAAAATAAAGGCAGGAAAATTCAGGCATGAAAACAAAGGCAGGAAAATTAAGGCATGAAAATAAAGGCGAGATTTGTGTCTGAGTTCTGAGCATCCTCAGTCTTTGGAATCTCAAATTTGCGGCGATGTTTTCCTCTCAGTCAAGTCAATCTTTGCTGTTTCCATCAGTTCTGGTGTGGTATTCATGGACTGTGACAACTTTGGGAGGGTTCCATGGATGTTAACAAGGGTGAAGGTAGGATCTCTCGGAATTTTCACAGCAGGTGAAGTCTGCAAGACTGAAGAACATTGTAGCAAAAATGTAAATTTAAAAAAAAAATTGTTTCCAGGCTGTATCCATACCGTTGATTTGAACAAATAATGTTCAACCATTTCTCCCCACCATGTGGTTTTCCTCTCTATGTGAATGAAACTAGTAAATCGAACATAAAGCCAACATTAAGATACAATTACTGAGTTTCAGGCCTGAAAAAAAGCGTGGAAGGTAGAAGACTCGATTTACATAATCATGGAAGGTCATGGTTGGATCCCTGGCTGAATCATCTGGTCTGGTCTCACCTTATCAGCCCTATTTGTGGCTAGACGCAAGGCAACGTCTTTGGGTAAGATTCTTCTGAAAAACCGAGGAATTTAAATTTAAGGAAAGAACGTGTTAACCTTGTTTCTAGCTTAGAGGTAATTTTCGAGGTTGAACACAAGAGTATAATGAAGGTGCTTTCATGCAGATATGAATAAATTGATTATTTCAGTTTTACGTGTTGAATTCTTTTCCTGGTTTCATTCTCACTTCTCGACAGAATATCATGTCACAGCAGTGGCTTTGTGGTAAGTTTACACTTAATGCACTAGGTCTCCGCTTTGTTGTGTTTCTTCGGTCGTCAGGTAGTGAGGGGATTTTTGGTGTTTAATCCGTATTCCCTGTTATAATGGAGGGATACAAGGTATGATGATTTTGTGTTCAAGAAGCTTGATTAAGCTATTATACTGTGACACCGGTTTATTAATGTTGAATAATTTCTGTACTTTTGGTAGTCTACATACTTCTTACCTCAAACATCTGACACTGAACATCTCTTTGTCAACCTATAATCTAAGTCAGTTCCTTCTTTTTTTTTCTGATTTTTTTTTCAGTTGCATAGTAAAATTTGATTGGGAAATTCACATATTTTGACGGCATTTTTACTAATTTTTAATTTTCCAAGAATCCTTAAAACATTCATAAAACTGCACTGATTTTCAACTAAAATTTAATGAATATTGATCATTATTCTCCAAATTCAAAAACGTGTCGTAAATTGAGTTTCCGTGAAATTAGTGTCATTGATTTTCGGAATGTGAGGCCCAACTGTTAAAAAATGCTATATCTAGTGGCAAATTAAATTAATATAGTTATAAAATGTTGAAATCGAAAAACTCAACATTGCTTGAAATATTTCGCAATTTACTTTGTAACGCAATTGACATTACAGCCTTCCTTCTGTTGAGTCTGTATGTGTTTTTTTATATCCCAAACTTGTAACATGGGTTCTACACGTTACTCTTTTACACTTGAATTTATTCTTTAATAATCGCTTTAAACCTTTATCAACATCCGTGTCGATGATCCTCTTATAATGATATGTTGGCGATAGTTTATTGACGGAAAATATTGAGCAAATGTTAATATTGCCAAAGACAGAAATGTAAACCATCACAACAGTTTTTATGTTCAGCTCTGTAATTTCCAATGGAGGCTTATCATTTCAGCTCTTGAGTACCTGACAAGGGCTTGAATTTGAAATCTAGGGGAGGCAAATCTGTTCAGCTCTGCATTGCTCAACAGTGGCCCAGAACAGAACTCCATTGTGTCACTATATGTTATACACATCACCACCTCAACAGTGGCCCAGAACAGAACTCCATTGTGTCACTATATGTTATACACATCACCACTTCAGTTCTACTCTCCTGGACAGTGGCCCAGAACAGAACTCCATTGTGTCACTGTATGTTATACACATCATCACTTCAGTTCTACTCTCCTGGACAGTGGCCCAGAACAGATCTCCATTGTGTCACTATATGTTATACACATCACCACTTCAGTTCTACTCTCCTGGACAGTGGCCCAGAACAGATCTCCATTGTGTCACTATATGTTATACACATCATCACTTCAGTTCTACTCTCCTGGACAGTGGCCCAGAACAGATCTCCATTGTGTCACTATATGTTATACACATCACCACTTCAGTTCTACTACTCTCCTGGACAGTGGCCCAGAACAGATCTCCATTGTGTCACTATATGTTATACACATCACCACTTCAGTTCTACTCTCCTGGACAGTGGCCCAGAACAGAACTCCATTCTGTCACTATATGTTATGCACATCACCACTTCAATAGTTGCTCAGAACAGATCTCCATTGTGTCACTATATGTTATACACATCACCACTTCAACAGTTGCTCAGAACAGAACTCCATTGTGTCACTATATGTTATACACATCACCACTTCAGTTCTACCCTCCTGGACAGTGGCCCAGAACAGAACTCCATTGTGTCACTATATGTTATACACATCATCACTTCAGTTCTACTCTCCTGGACGCAGCCTTAGCGTTTGATATAAAATAAGGCCTTAGATCTCTGTGTTGTGGACGGACAAAATCAAACAATTTCCTAAGAGGTTGAATTGTTTCCATCAGCCACGATCAATGGAGTCTCAGACTGCCATGCTGTTGAAAAATAAATACACGTATAAAATACTCTGTAGGAAAAAATTGAAGCCAATGAGGCATCTGTTAAAAACGTTTTGATGCAAAGAACATCCCAACCTTCTATCTTGTGTCGGTGTGTGATTTTTTCCCCTCGATATAACAATTTTTATCATTGATTCTAGACATTGCTGTTTTATATTTGTATTTGCCTCTTTTATAATTGCATAAAATCTTTTATCCATGACCGTGTCCATTCAATATCCATCTGTACTGATGTATAAACGGTAGTTTATAGAGGGAAGATATTGTGTGCGAGTGTTAATGTTGCCAAGAAGAGAAATCTTAACCATCACATCTGAAATTAAATCAATTTGAGCTGATACTTTTTCTTATGTCTCTAATTTATAGTCTTCATATTATCAGTTACTTTAATTTATACTCTAGCTATAAACCAAACTGAGAAAATTTGATATTTCATGAAAGCATTTTTTAGTCGATGGAGGGAAAAGGAAAAGATTTGGGGAAGGAGAGGTGAGGGATAGTAATCTCCTGAACGACAGTAGACAGTGATATAAAGAAGTATTCATTTCACTGATTTAGTTCCAAGCTGTTGTCTCCATAGTTTGTTTCCATAATTTTTAAAGACATAGTTAAACTCAATGACTGTTTTTACACCAGATTCATTAAAAAGCTGCGTCACATTCTTCTTCAACCTAGAATTTCCAGTGTAAGATCGAAAAAAACCATTACACCCGTGTCATGGTGTTGTATTGTTTATAACTTCCTTTTGATATTGTTAGTGTCCACAGAGACAACTGCCTGTTCGAGGCTGTCGATACATGGGTTTAGCGTCCCATCTCCCTCACTTCTGTCCTGCCTGACTAGGGCTTTTCTTGATATGCAAAAAAATAAAAGCCTGCGTTCACCATGGTGTGTTTGGGATACATGAAACAACAAACAAATAAGAAATAAATTTTAATTCTAAATGCTTTGCTTAGTGTTTCATCTCATTTTTTACATCTGGTTTCGAATAATGTCTTCTTTTAATTTGTAATTATTGTTTAATAATTATTATGCTTGAATATCCTATGAGCAAAAGCAACAAAATAAAAAATTAAAAGGGGTGAAAAAAGAAAGTTCCTCAAACTGTAACCCACCACAGACACAGAGTTAGCCCTTCAAGTATGTAACATTCCTCTGCGTCTAAGCTTAAATTAAATGTTTTGTTGAATTCAGCTGCTTTCTTTTATTGATACAACTTTTCTCAAAGCAGTTTACTGATGACATTAGATAGTCTTTGTAATTCATGTTCAATAGATGTAAATGTTGAACACAGAATGTTTAATTAAAAATTTAAGTTTCGCCAAAAGACTCGAATTGTTTTACCATTAATGTATAACTATTGCGATCATTAAAATATCTGATGATAAAACTAGGGTACCATAACCTTGTAAGTCCAATAGTTTTGTTTTTGTTTGTTAATGCACAAGATCAAGTCCTTATGGCACAACAAAAACACTGGACATCAAGTTGTTTTGGAGGAGAAAGCGGAGATAGAAATCATAGTTCCGGTAAATACACACACACACACACACACACTCTCTCTCTGTCTTTCTCCTTTATATCTCTCCTCTCTCTCTTCACCTTCTGTCTTTCCCTCTCCTCTCTCGCCTCACCCTCTTCCTCCAACTATCTCTTTTTCGCTCTTTCACTCTATCTTTCTTCCTTTCTTTCCCCTCTCTTTTTTTCTTCCTTGATAGCGGAGAAAGAAATCATAGTTCCGGTGAACACACATATATACTCTCTCTCTCTCCTCTCCTCTCTCTTTCTACCTTTTTCTCTCTCTATACTCTCCTCTCTCTCTCCCTCTCTCTTTTTCTGTTTCCTCTCTTTCTCCTTCTCTGTATTCCTCTCCCTTTCTCTCTCTTTCTCCCACTCTCTCTTTTTATATTTCTTTTTCTCTCTCTGCCTCTCAGTCTATCTCCTCTCTTTCTCTCCTCTGTCTCTCTCTCTCTTTATCTCCCTATTTCTCTCTATTTCTTCCCCATCTCTCTTTCCTCTCTATCTCTCTCTCTTTCTCTCTCTCTCTCTCTCTCTCTCTCTCTCTCTCTCTCTCTCTCTCTCTCTCTCTTTCTCCTCACTTTCCTCTCTTTCTTCCTCTTTGCCTTTCTCTCACTTTCTCTCTTATCTCTTTATCCGCATTTTCTCCTTCTCTGGTTCTCTCTCTCTCTCTCTCTCTCTCTCTCTCTCTCTCTCTCTCTCTCTCTCTCTCTCTCTCTCTCTCTCTCCAAGCGTGTCTCTGCCCCAAGTGAAAGTACGTAGAAATTGACATGAAGTTCAGTTTATATGTGATATCGTCCTTTTTCTGTAAAATTTCGCCAATACCTCGAAGCTTTTGCAAAACAATATTACTACATGAGGACATTTAAAAAATTAGAAAAATTCAGCCAGCCACCCGTGACTCTATCAGTACGAGCACAGTGGGCTCAATGTGTACCACGCGCGCTAGAAAGAATTGGTGATATTAAAGAGGATGGTCATAGAGGAAACCCGCTCGTCGCTGTGTGCCTCTTTAGCTCTTAACAATACCGCTAACAATTATGATGATAAAGAGGGAGAGGAAGAAGAAGAAGAAGAAGAAGAAGAAGAAGAAGAAGAAGAAGAAGAAGAAGAAGAAGAAGAAGAAGAAGAAGAAGAAGAAGAAGAAGAAGGAAAGAAAAAGAAGAAGAAGAAGAAGAAGAAGAAGAAGAAGAAGAAGAAGAAGAAGAAGAAGAAGAAGAAGAAGAAGAAGAAGAAGAAGAAGAAGAAGAAGAAGAAGGAAAAGGAGGAGGAGGAGCGGGAATATGGGAAAAGATGCAAGGGGGGAGGGAAGGAGAGGTGCTAGCTGCAGCGCTCATAATATTAGAATTTCAGTGGGAAGCTCATTCTCTTCTAAATGCCTGTCTCAGTTACCCGGAAGGACTTACATCTTGGTTAAGAATATTAACCAATGAAAAGGTGACGATTTTTCCTCTTTGATCTAATTGTAAGAGATACAGAGATCTTTGCTGATTGTGTTTGATCTGCACAGATGTCTTGGCCAACAAGATCACCTTAGTGAGCTCCATGAGAAAAAAGATAAATAAATAGGCGTATCTAACCGCGTGAGTTTCAATCTGGAAAAGAGCCGAATAAAGGCAAAGCCATTTCGGCTTTCAGGGAAAAAAAATAGTTTTTATTGTGTATTTCAGCGATTGAATCGAAGAAATGTATTCATGCTTGCTTTAAAGCATCCTACAAGGAATATTGAGGTCCGTCCCATTGCCTGAAATTTTTTATCAGACTCACGAACCGCCGTCCATATAATTATATTTATCTGAGCTAGCATAGGTCTGAACCTAACGTTTTATTGAAAAAACATCGTCAATTGAGTTTGTTCTGTCGTTATGTGTGCAATTCAATTGTTGCACGACTGCTGAAGCAGATCAAGCACAATTCTCATTGGTCTAATGCTTTCATCTTAACCAGTCGGACAGTTATACATCTTAGATTCAATGTCCTGTCCTGAACCCCGGAATACACTAGTTTCAGTAAAGCATATTTTTTTTCTTTCTGTGATATGTAGAGCTTAGCCAAAGTGTTCTATAATCAGAGATTTTAGATCCTGATATTGGGGCAATCTTTTGCTATTTTTGGCAGGCAAAGCGTCACGTAAGTTTACAAAAATCTATAATTCCTAAATACCCAGTGTGAACGCAAGCTCACAAAAATCAACAATTCCTTAAGTATCCAGTAGTCGCGAATGTTCAGAAAAATCAACAATTCCTTAAGTATCCAGTAGTCGCGTACGTTCAGAAAAATCAACAATTCCTTAAGTATCCAGTAGTCGCGTATGTTCAGAAAAATCAACAATTCCTTAAGTATCCAGTAGTCGCGTATGTTCAGAAAAATCAACAATTCCTTAAGTATCCAGTAGTCGCGTATGTTCAGAAAAATCAACAATTCCTTAAGTATCCAGTAGTCGCGTATGTTCAGAAAAATCAACAATTCCTTAAGTGTCCAGTAGTCGCGTACGTTCAGAAAAATCAACAATTCCTTAAGTATCCAGTGGATGAGGAAGGCAGGTGCGACAATATTTTAATGCTGGATTGCCAGACACTCGTATTATCAAGTGATTTCGATTGCGTCTCACAGACAGAATAACTTTGCTTTATTTATTTATTTATAGCGTCTTCTTTCCTGACTTAAGGATGGTGGATGTGAGGTAATGCTACATCTGAGGCCAAAATTGTACATACGCTAATTCATTCAGGATCAATTATATTGTTGCCGATAGCTTAGGAGTATAAAATCCTCCTTGTATACTTAACCTGAGGTCACCAGTAATAGTGGACTGGCTTTCAGGGAATAATCAATCAATCAAACCCAATGGCTGAGGCTGGTGGGGAATCAGTGAACTATACCAATCCGCAAAGACAGAATCTAAATGTTCTTTAGACTGTTTGATATCCCCTTCGTGTTCGGAGTGATATATTTATATAGATATAAACTAGCCAGTTTAAATTATTTATTTTAAAATTTATCACGACTATATTTTTAGCTCAGCACAAAATTAATGCATAATCATAGGCTTACGATTGTCAAACCACAGGTGATTCATTTTATGTTGTTTGAACATTAATTGAAAATATTAATCATTGGTGTTGTCTTTCTCACATGCATAGATTTAATTACAATTACATGATGTACTGGTAGGAAATTTAGGTCTTGGAATAAAGGGCGTCTTAACATACTGCCAAGGATAAATCACAGGATAATATTTTAAAATTTGATAAGGAAAAGCAGTTTCTTCTAGAAATTGGTTCCTTCTACTCTTTTAGATCGAAGGTACAAGTGTACAAGGCTTAGATTACGCTCAAAGGGAAATAACAATAATAAGTTAAGATTTACTTTAACGAAATATGCTGCACATAATTGAATATCAATATCAGAAAAGAAATTGAGGCACTAAATATTTTTTAACTGTTACGTTGAAACGAAAAATGACATTAATTATAAATCTTATCTTTAACAAGCCAGGTATATTTCATGGCTTGTGAAATGTATACATTCAAAGGGATGTTGCTGTAATAAGACAGAAAGAACCTAAGAGATGAAAATTAAGAGACATAAGTTTACTTCTGATTCAACTTTTCAATTTGAGCCCAACCCCACCAAATCAAAAAAAAAAAAAAAAGAAAAGAAAAGAAGGAAAGAAAAAAATACCTACGTTTTCAAGGTTATTACTATGAAGGGATTAAATTAAAAGAAATTGAATATAAAATTACAGGTCCTACTCCAAGTGTATGTACCAGTATTTTTATACTTTTCAATAAAATGGTGAAAGTCGAGTCATTTTTTTAAAAAGAGTGTGTCATAAAGACATTTGATTCATAACATGTGATCTTTATGTTGAAAAGATGAAAAAAATCTATTTTATCCATCGTGCAGATAATGAATTTTGGTATAAATGTTCACCACTGATAGTGATGGGTATGTTTTATTCAATTGTCATATCCATTATTTTATTGTACAACATATGAACATGATTGGAATGATGGTGTAATATTATCATGGACATTTGTAAAATTGCATAAACTTTTAGTGTAGGTTCAGGAAACTTCCATGAATTCTATAAATAGAAATGTTTCAGGTGCCTTTCAGACAGGCTCGGGCAGAATGCTTTTGTTATGGTCAAAGGGAAATAACTAGATAATTTTTTTAAAGATGATAAGAAAACGCAGTTTTATCCCTTCTTTACGAATTTTTTTTTAATTGCAAGGGAAACAACTCCTGTTACCTAAAAGTATAACACAAATAACGCAGTCAGTTCCCTTTGACCAACTTTGAAGTTAAACCTATTCTTTTCAGTCTTGAATGCTCTAGGCCTAGAATTGAAGAATTATTGTTACACATTTTTATCACACAACATTATATAACGATTGTTATAATGTACAGCTAGGCGATCTGGATTGTTCAGTTGAAGTATTAAATTTAATATAAGATTATCATTTCTTTTTTTTTTTAATAAGCCTAGATCTAGATCTAGATTTAACTAGATTTTGATCTAGGAAAAAGACAAGCCGTAAAATCTTATTTGATGTGATCTAGAAAGAAAGCAATAAAAATTACTAATAATATATTTTATTAGGACTATTCAACTATCTAGATTCTAGAACAACACCTCAATTTATCATAAAAAAAAATAGTAATGGGGCACTCCCCTTGAAGTCTTAAAGTATATATAAGAATTAATTTTAACTTTTTGTTTTCCAATACTGATAATGTATTAATTTTAAAGTTTATTTATTTTCCATAAGTATTTAAGTTGAAGATTTAATTGATAAAATTGTCTACATTTAGAGTAGAAAAAATATTTTTATCATATTTAAGAAAATGAAAAGTACTTTGAAAACATTATTTTTTATGTATATATGACAATAACTCTTGGAATTCATTTTCTTAAAGTTATTTCCCTTACAACTAATGAGGTTATACATAACGTCCCTTATTTTCCATTTTTTTATGGTCTGTAATGGAAAGACCTTCAGTTAATTTAGAGAGGAGTAATATTTTCATGGACATTTATAAAATTGCATAAACTTTTAGTTTAGGCTCAGGAAACTTCACACAAAAACGCTTTCCTTTTTTTATTTTGGAAATACAGTGCCTCACATGTTTCCATGGAGGTTAAGTTGCTTATAAATAAAAATAAATATGAATACATGTATGCAGCTATATCATTATCAATATGGAAGTATTATTTTTAGGGAAAACAAGAATATAAATGATGTTTTGTCCAGTCAATGCCCTATGCATCACTGCCATTTTCAACTAGTAGGCCTATGCTTTTCATAAATGACATATGTGTTGATTTTTTTATGTAAATGTAAATGTCATAAAAATAATCATATGATGTTTATATTAATCTAAATACATGTTATTTCTTTAAAAAATTGTCATAACTTCATTGCAAAACCCAATTATATTACTGATATCTTGTATTTCCAGAAAATGCACATATTTCAATCCATTATTTCTCTTAAATATTACCCATGAATGACAGGTAGTTGAATGATTTAAGATGGTTTGTTAACTAAAAGTAACAAATTATTTCACTTTTAAGCAAAGCCTGCCCATTTGGAAGATGCTGAGACCTTTTGGTCCTTGAAAGTAAAAAGTTTAGGGAACTGATGCCTATTTAGAAATCTATTGCAGTGTCACCTTATAAGCCTGCTATCGGTACATAGACTAACAAAATGGCGTGTGGCTATTAGATTGTTTCTGACCTAAAAATCAAATATTTTTTAAAGCCTATGACACTATGTGAAGTGGCCTAAGGCCCATTTCTCAGTTTCACAGCTGCTCCATAAAATACTAGAAACTTAAGATTACAGAAGTAATATCTCTGAACTTGCACCCCCAAGATGTAAAGGTAAGAATGAATTTTTTTGGATCCCTGAATAAAAGCATTGGTGAACCAAAGGATGATACATGTATATTTAAATGACATTTCAAAGTTTATTTTCATGTCCATATTGTTCTTTTTGCATCATTAATAACATAAACAAGAAGAAAAATATACTGGTAATGTTTCTTTTTTTTTTTTTTAATGGATGATGATGAATAAAACTAAAAAGAAAAAGAACTATTGGATATTGTAGAGTAATATTTCAATTAACGTATAATTATACATAATTCATTAAAAAAAACCTTTATCAAGGGAGTCTCCTAACTAATACTAAATACTATCTGTTTGACCAATTTTTTAAAATTAAAATGTAGTTGTATTTACTGGCTTTGTATTATATCTACACATTTATATGTATAACTTTTTGTAATACTGATTATTAAACAAATACTCGTTACTATCGCACTCCTTTTACTTGTTTCGAAAAATGTTATGTTCTGTGGAAATATGTCAAGCAATTTTCAAAAATGTTTCTTAGTGATTTTCAGATGAATTAAAGAAGATATGAAATAAAACCTTTTCTTTAAAAATAACTACATGTTCCTCTCTTTTTCGGTTTTTGTCTTGTTATTTTTGTGTGATAATTTCACCCTTTTGATATATACTGATGTTGTTTTTTTTAAAAGCCTTATAACAGTTTTTAATAGGTTGTTAAAATTCCTTTGAAAAAACCAACAACAGTAAAAAGTTTTGATCATTCATGTTACCTGTACATTATCTTCCATCCAGTTATCTAATAAAAATGAATAAAATATCAATTGATGTATTGATCTCTTTTATTTTAACTCGGGAATCAAAGCTAGTCATGATGACGGTAAAGATAAATTTTACACCAAACCAGTCTGAAGAGGTTAAAACTTTTTAAAAAAATCTCATCATTAATGGTGGAATCGAATTTTTTGGTGCAATATTAAAGAAAATGATATAAAAATCAATCATTTACATTTCAACACCAGCATGATTGTGAAACAATTTAGCCTAATACCGGTAGGTACATGTAAATTAAGATAACCTTGTAATATTTTTGTAATAATGTGATCTGCTTCACCATTACAAATACAAGTTAAAACATAGCATTACTTACATTTGCAGATTTTCCATAAAAAATTGTTGAAACACACCAAAAATTCAGCATATCAAAATGGTCTACTAGCTGATCTTTCTGAATCTAAGTACAAAGACTTTTTAAATTAAATATGCCTTAAACCTACATTGAAATGCTGGTGATTATTCAAAAGATGCTCCTATTGTTTAGTTTCCTTTGGATTTTGGTTCTCATTGCAAAGCCTATAGTCAATTGAGTCTGCAGTTCTGGACACAGTTTTCAATAATCAATATCTAAAATGAAAAAACCAACTGTTTTACAGTTGCAACAGGGGTCAAAAATGGCATACCATCGATGCACATCCCTTATGGCAGATAAACAAGCAAGTATTTTGTGTATCTACATCTACCTTTAGTTATTAATCCTTTAAGTGTAAAAAACAATACTTGCTGTACAATTCAAAAAAGTAAGTTTAATGCAAATAAGACATACATTAAACCTGAATAAAGCAATGCCTGAACATCTTGATTTGTGAAAATATTTTCAAAATTTAGTTGCTCTTGTCTACCAATGCTACATGCTGTCCATTTATCTAGCACAAGTAAAAGCTGAACAAAATCATATCTGTGAAAATATTTGTTTTCAGTATATAGATATAAGCCGATACAAGTTGCAAACACTGCTGGAGGGTTTCTCTCTGTTCATTTGGAAGAGCTAGATTTAAAACAAAAATACCATGCTTCTAATTTTAAATTTCAAACTCTAGATCTAGTTTCAGTTTTAGTTGAAGAAGTGCTTTCAATGTTTGAAAGAAAGGAAACTGCCCTGCATGCTTAGGCTGCACTATGTTCTAGATCTAGAGTAATATCTAGATCCATTTTAGAGTAAGTCAAAATTGACTTAATTTGAATATTTGATGTTTATTTTGGACGCTCTGAAGTAATAAAAGAGATGTGTTCTATGGCAATACACAAGCAAAATTGATCCTGGAGCTATGTTCCTGTCACAATTACACCTAAATGTCTAATCTACTAGATCTAGTAATAGTCGATTATATCTAATACATCTTTTATATATCTAAAATAAAAAAAAATATAATGATCATTCTAGGTTGAATTACTCAACTCCAACAAAATATCCAAAACCATATTGAAGGTTATAGTGGTCCTGTACTTCAGTAGTCGCTATTGGATCTGTTTCTTAAGGTTTCATTAGTTTTATTATTCTTCACTGATTAGCTTAGGATTTATGTGGTTGTGCTTGATATTACAAGCATTCGCATTAACAAAATTTCACTCTCTTTATTTAGATCTATCCTGGCAAATGCTATAGCTGATTGTGATTTGGCAAGTGGTTTTAAAAATTAAAGACGCTCTAAACATAGTAATGCTCTTTCTGGTTGCAAAAAATAACTATTATGTTTCATAATAATCATTTTGTGCACGGAAATAGTTTACAAGAGATGAACTCTTTGAAAATACATCTGTAACATAGATCTAGAGACAGATCTCGCCCTACAGACATTTGTTCAGTCTTTATTATACTGTAAAATCGGTTCTATCTAGATCTAGATCTAGATCTTGTCATTTTAGGTTAAAATATATATCACCTATGCGCTCAAAAATGCAACATTGGAGTGTTATCCATAGTGGCGCTATATACTTAAACATCTGCTTTTTAGAACTTTCATTGTCATTTCTATACCAATGTTACCGGTTGTTCAAGCGTTTGACAGATTATGTATCATTTTCATTGATCAATGGTTTATAGCGAATTGTTTACAGTCGCAACAGAGGCCAAACAAATGCTCCTCACTCACAAGAGATGAACTTTGAGTTTTTAAACTAAGAGTTATATTTTCTTCTTTACGTCATAATGTTTTTGAAGGGTTTTTCAAGAAAAGGGTACTCCGTCGCCTCAAAATAGTTTCTGTAAAAAGAGAAGTCCTTCCATGAACTCTATTAATAGAAATGTTTCAGGTGCCATTCAGACAGGCTCGGACAGAATGCTTTTGTTATGGTCAAAGGGAAATAACTAAAGAAGTTTTATCCCTTCTTTACGAATTTTTTTTAATTACAAGGGAAACAACTCCTGTTACCTAAAAGTATAACACAAATAACGCAGTCAGTTCCCTTTGACCAACTTTGAAGTTAAACCTATTCTTTTTCAGTCTTGAATGCTCTAGGCCGAGAATTGAAGAATTATTGTTACACATTTTTATCACACAACATTATAATGATTGTTATTATGTACAACTAGGCGATCTGGATTGTTCAGTTGAAGTATTAAATTTAATCTAAGATTATCTTATTTCTTTTTTTTTTATGAGCCTAGATCTAGATCCTTAACTAGATTTTGATCTAGGTAAAAGACAAGCCGTAAAATCTTATTAGATGAGATCTAGAAAGAAAGCAAATTAAAATTACTCATAATATATTTTATTACGACTATTCAACTATCTAAATTCTAGAATAACACCTCAATTTAACATGAAATAATTTGAAAGGGGGCACTCCCCATAATGTATTTAAGAATTTTATATATATATATATACTAATATTTATATATATATAAATAAATTTTAACTTCTTTTTTTTTCCAATACTGATAATGTAGTAATTTTAAAGTTTATATATTTTCCATAAGTATTTAAATTAAAGATTTAATTGATAAAATTGTCTATATTTAGAGTAGAAAAAATATTTTTATTATATTTAAAAATATGAAAAGTAGTTTGAAAACATAAATTTTTATGTATATATGACAAAAACTCTTGGAATTTATTTTCTTAAAGTTATTTCCCTTACAACTCATGAGGTTATAAATAACGTCCCTTATTTTCCATTTTTTTATGGTTTGTAATGGAAAGACCTTCAATTAACTTAGAGATGAGATAATATAGCTCCTTTAGTTCCCTTAAAAAAAGGCTGCTTTTTGTTTTGGTTTTTTCCCCTCTCTTTTTTTTAAATAATTCATTTCACATTTTACAGCTCAGATCTCGAACCCTAGCTGACTGGTATCCACCGATTACCACTCTTCCATTTTTTCATCATTTGCTACGAAGAGGTTTCAGAAAACTGTTATCCTCTTTTCAACAATCTTAAAGACCCTCAAGGGAACTGTTGAGGATATTCGGCACTGTGTAGTTATCGCAAAAAAAAAAAAAAAAACTTTTTTGCTTATAAATTGTTGTTGTTGTATTAGTAGTATGTAATAGTATTATTATTATTATTTCTTCTTCTTCTTCTTCTTCTTCTTCTTCTTCTTCTTCTTCTTCTTCTTCTTCTCCTTCTCCTTCTCCTTCTCCTTCTCCTTCTCCTTCTCCTTCTTCTTCTTCTTCTTCTTCTTCTTCTTCTTCTTCTTCTTCTTCTTCTTCTTCTTCTTCTTCTTCTTCTTCTTCTTCTTCTTCTTCTTCTTCTTATTATTATTATTATTATTATTGTTATTGTTGTTGTTGTTGTTGTTGTTGTTGTTGTTGTTGTTGTTGTTGTTGTTGTTGTTGTTGTTGTTGTTGTTGTTATACTCATTATTGGTTGTTGTTATTGTTTTTGTTGTTAATGCTGTTTTTCTTGTTGTTATTACTTTAAAAAATTACTTCTCTTATGTGCGTTGAATTTTTTTCTTTTTATTTTGTACCATTACTAAAACATCTTTTAAGAATATATTTTCTATTACAATTTTATGGACGCTTCGGTTAAAAGCCAGTTTAATTAGTTTGATATCTTCCGCACGACCAGACTTAGCTACAGTGATATATTATATTATAAGTATTATATATTGTATATATATACATATGTGTGTGTGTGTGTAATGCATAAAAACGGGATTGGAGAAAGTTTAGGTCTTTTTTCCAAGGGCACGATTATTCTATGCATACGCTCAAATGGAACTAACTGGATAATATTTTAAATCTGATAAGGAAATTTCCTTCTTTGTGAATTTTTTTGCAAGGGGACCAACTCTTGTTTCTTAACAGGTGAGAGGAAATAATGCTGTTAGTTCCCTTTGACCATTTTCAGATTCAAACCTCTATTATTTTTTTTTTAGTCTCGGGTGCTCTATGTCTAGATTTATGCTTAATAGAACTATTCTTACACATTTTGGTCTCACAAAATTATGTAATCATTGTCATATAGATCTAGCTCATTTGTATTTTCAGTTGATATATTGAATTCAATATAAGATTTCTTTTTGTTTCTTAAGCTCAGATCAACAGATCTAATATCCTAAACTAGATTTTAACCTACAAAAAAGTCAAAGCGTAAACTCTTATCTAGATCTACATCTATATCTTGACAGAAAGCATAATCGAAATTATTTTAAACTTATGTATTATTAGGAGTGTTCATTATCTGGATTCTTAAGTTTATAATGGAAGGATTTTAAAGAGATTTAAAACATAATTACAAATTTTATATAGCCAAAATAATAAATTCTATTTTAAATGCTAAACATATTATAACTTAAAAGTTTATTTGTTTTCCTTCAGTATTTAACTCGAATTTTTAATTGATAAATTTGTGTGCATATATGATTGGAACTTAATTTTTATATTTTTATTTTATCTATAAAAAAAAATTAAGATGTACTTTGAAAATAATTTTTTATGCATATACGACATAACTATAGGAATCTATTTTCTTGAAGTTATTTCCCGTACAACTAATTAAGTCATGAATAATGTCCCTTATTTTCTCTCCTTTTTTTTCTTTTTATTATTTTCCATACCTTGTAATGGAAAGAACCTCGGTTAACTTACAGAGTAGATACAATAACTTCTTTAGTTCCCTTGGACAAAGGCTGTTTTTTTTGTTTCATATTGTTCCTCTCTCTATTTCATTAAAAAAAAATCCATTCCACATTTTGCAGCTCAAATCTTGAGCTGTAGCTGGCTGGTATCCACCTTTTCCCACTCGTCATCTTCCTTCATCATTTCCTACAAAAATATTCCATCCAGATATGAAGAGGTTTAAGAAAACTGTTATCGTCTTCACAACAATCTCTGAGATTCTCGAGGGAACTGCTGAGGTTGTTGGTCACTGTGTACTTATCACAAGAAAAAAAAAATCTATTCCCTGATAAACATCGGATCTTCCTGCACTAGTGAGCTATACCATATTATTATTATTATTAGTAGTAGTAGTAGTAGTAGTAGTAGTAGTAGTAGTAGCAGTAGCAGTAGTAGTAGTAGTAGTAGTAGTAGTAGTAGTAGCAGCAGTAGCAGTAGCAGTAGCAGTAGTAGTAGTAGTAGTAGTAGTAGTAGTAGTAGTAGTAGTAGTAGTAGTAGTAGTAGTAGTAGTAGTAGTAGTAGTAGTAGTAGTAGTAGTAGTAGTAGTAGTAGTAGTAGTAGTAGTAGTAGTAGTAGTAGTGGTGGTAGAAGTAGTTGTAGCACTAGTAGCAATATTGGTGGTAGTAGTGGCAGCAGTAATTTATAATAGTGGTAATGTGGTTGCTGCAAAAAAAAAAAAGATGCTTCATTTACATTTTATTTTTTGAAAGACTGCCATCTATGGTTTCATAAATGAGGGGCCAATTAAGTGAAACAAACTAGAACGATAATAAAGTTCTTTAAAAGAGGAAAAAAAAGAAAATATCAAAATTATATTCTTAGTAGATTAAATTCCACACAGACACACCCATATATATACAGAAAAGATTAAAATATTATTTTTAGTAGAAAATTACACACACACACATGCACATATATATTTATATATATATATATATATATACATACAAACACACACACACATATGTTTGTATGTATATATATATAGGCTTTAATGTGTTTTGTCAGCATTAAGTTAAATGTGAGCTAACGAAACCAGGCAAAGGCACTGTCTAAAGACAGTACCCTTCAGTGAATGTGGTCTCCATATTGATACATTGCTTAGGCAGCTAATCACTTGTGATTACTTGCTTTTTTTTACCTTAGTGTTAGATTAATAAACAGAAAATATTTTGTAAGCAAAAAATGGAATTTATAACGAAAAGGGAAACTGTAGCTGCAGATTTGTTGAAAAACATTTTATAGTTTGCTATGAAGTTTTGTAAGTAAAGCGCTCAAACTGATATGAAGCAAAGTGTAGAATTTTTTGCATAATTTATGAATTTTTTTCTGCTTTTCCACAGCTAACTTGACCCAAAATCTGAGCTTGTAGTGATATCCTCCAACATGTTTTACATGCTCTTAAACTCAACAAAATGTTCTACAATGATCCATTTGACTGAGACGGGCACTGAAACTCGATACTTCTGATACCAACTTATCCGCAAAGAATCTAGCAAACCCATGTATATAATTTGGTATATGTATGTAAGTTGGTTAAAAAATTATTTGAAATTAAATTGTTGCTGAGTATGATCAATACTTTAGAGTAACATGGAACAGTGGTTAAAATATTAAATTTGAAATGCAGTGGATGCATGTTAATCTCAACATCAACTTAAATTGTGCTGCCAGCTGAGAGCAATCACCATAGATAATTTTATAATTTGACCCAAGTGTAATTGTAAAGAAAACCTTACAACAGTGTGTGAATAAAAGCAGGAATATACATGTCCAGGCAAAACTCTATACTAAACAGCGCTGGCTGGAGATATGTATTCTTTTATCTGATAATCAAATGATGTTTAGTTTTGACTATGAAGTCAGTATGACGATTCTATAATTTATAAAAGCATTACAATTTTTTTTAAACGTTCAAAAAAGTGAGAGGGCATGAAGGACTTTGATTGAAACAGTTTATTAAAGTAATAGGAGTACTAGCCTACTCTTCCTTATTTTATCCATAAATTAATTGAAATCTAATTCAGCATAATTGCATTTTAGTTTTTTCCAGTCTTTTTCTCCAGACATGTGCATAAAGGAAAGAAGAACCAGTAACTGTGAAAGGTCTCCATCGCTGCTTTTCAATCTTATTGACTGTATGAATTTGAATCGGCAGCTGAAATCCTTTATCAAACTCAAGAGGATATGCCATATTTTGGAGTACAAAAAGTAAAAATGAAAAAGAAATGCAAACTTCACAATTTTTTTCTTCTCTTGTAAAAGCTATAGAAAATAATGAATGAATGTGATTGTAAGTTTTAGGCTTCACACAATTGACTGATATATTTCTCAGAAATGCAGGCCCAGATCTTGTTTTTGTCAAATTTCATTTCTTTTTCTTTTTTTTTTTTTTTAATAATTGTGAAAATAAAAAAAAAAAATTTTAAACCACAACAAATACATATTTTTTGAAGGTCATAAGCAGAGGACTTCCGACAATGAACAGATTCTGCCTTTGGCTTTTATCGATCTTTTCATACAAAATATGTGTACAATTTAAATACACACAAACCTAACACTAAATTGTTGGATCAGTGCTTAATGCATAAAGGTTTTCTTTATTATTTTTTTGTGGTTGAAAAAAAGATAACCCTTCGCTAAGCATGGCAGGCATATCCTAAAAGATTTCATACTTCAAAGTGTTTAAACATAATTTTATTTGTTTTTAGTTAATTGTTGAAAGCTTACTTAAAAAAATTCTGTAGCTATTGTAGTGTCATGTTGAACATTTAACCCAGAGCATTTTAACCCCAGATGACATTGATATGGATGCGCTGTATGAAAGAATAATTCTACTGGTACACATACAGGCACAGTTATGAAACACTCCGTTGCATGTGCCAGGATTAAATCTACATGTAATTAGTCACTTTGTTTCTTCTTATATCATAAACATAAGATTAGTATTTGGCAGAAAAACTTGCACCTTCACATTGTTTAAAAAAAATTTTGAGTTTTTTATCAGTTAAGTAAACTGAATCTTAATAACTTATATTCAGATGGCGCTGGTTAAAATCATAAGCTTTATTGAACACATACAAAAACAAAATGCTCGAACCGATGTATTTATGCCTTTACCTCTTACAGCTTTGAATTACTTATGTATCTGGTACATGATACCGCACAATAAAACAATGTGCAAGAACACTGATTTACAATATTGATTAAGTAGGCAAAAATAATTAAAAAAAAAAAATTTATTTCTCATTTGTCCGGGATAAATAGAGCCCCGTATGCATGAAAATGTGAACACATTAACAAAAGTTCCACTTGACTTCATTGCGCTATATACCCTCTCTACACATTCTTGAATGATCCTTGAGCTGTAGTAAATAGGTGATGCTGTGAGGCCACTTGGCACTTGCCCTCATTCACTTGGCAAGTTTATTAGCAATGCTAAAGTTCATGATTTTGTAATTGCTGACTGGAAAAGAGGGCAGCATCTGCATGATGAAAGGTGAATAACTTGTGTCTTCATCATAATCGGCATTCCGCATTTTTCACGGAAGAATTCCTGAAAGTATATTGCAGAATAGAGCAATATCAGAGAATAATATAGGCAGTTTGCTCATGATAAAAATTAACCAAATAAGATTTGTTTTCCTTCTGAATCAGATTTTTATAGATCTAAAAAGTAGAGAATGAGTTATGATTTTTTGGAGGAAATGGAAGGGCTTTAAAATAGTTGAATACATGTATTTTACAATATGTAGGCAAAATTAAGGAGGAAAAATTAATTACACAAAATTTGTCCTTGCATATCCAGATTTTGGTATCAATCTATCTAAATTTGAAAAATAATGCATCTATGGAGACAAGCCAAATCATATTAATTATTAAAGATCTTGTCCTGAGAAAATTTTTTGCTAATTCAGTTTTTGCGTAATTCTCATCTTTTGTAATTATTCAGCAATTTTTTTTATGAGAGATGTTAATTCATTCTCCATTCAGAAGGATTTTAAGATTTAGGGTAAAAATTATGACCTTTTCGGGGAAAAACTGACAGTTAAATAGGGTTGTATTAGCTCAATGTCCATGGGCTGCATATGAGCAGGCTGGTGTAGGAAATACTTAAGCAGGGTGTTGGGTTGTCTGACTGTGACTGTGAGTGACTTGTTCAGGTTACTGACTTGGGACACTAGTTTTAAATTACAGCGTAATAATCCAAATATGGGGGCTTCTAATTTTACAAGTATGGTTGTCTGTTCAATTGAACAGGTGGGAAATACAACTGCATTAAAGAAATGCAAACTTCACATAAAAAAGCAAACAACAGACATATCCTCTAGAACCAAAAAACAAGAAAAGCAAATTTTACGACAATATCAGATACATCTTTTCCAGAGCCATACAACTACATTAAAGGAAAACAAACTTTACAACAGTAACAGATATATCTCTTCCAGAGCCACTCATAGAACATGTATAAATATATATATATATATATATGCCTAATAGATCTAACCTTTCACAATGCCTAATAAATGTGGTGTTGTGAACTGCAAGGGGATCTAGATCTATGACCAGTCCCATAAATGTCGAATTTTGTAGATTAACAAAAGAGGTGCTGGAGAAGCAGACATACTTAACAATCTCCCTCCTCGTGAAAATTTTACTATTGATACATCAAAGTCTTTTTTTATTCTGAAAAACACTAGCCACAAGATACTCAAATGATAAGGTACCAGATACAAGATCAGCATCTTCATAAAGCATTGTCTAACATCAATGTTCTTTCTTTATGTTTGCCCACTTTAAAACTTGCTCTCTGCGAACCAAAGCTTGATGATCAGCAGCTTGCCTATTTCTTTTCCTGAAGGTTCAAGAGAATTTCAAACTTTCCCTCATGTCTGGACCTACCAGTTTCAAAGGACTAGTTTGTGTTTTGTAAAAAATAAAGACAGGAAAAAATAAGGCTGTTTACAGAGACTTGTTCGACTTGTTTATGCAGTTTTCATTATTAGCGCCTTCTATGACACTGGCTTGTCATCAAAGAAACTTGAAGGTGAAAACTTATTCAGGAAAAAATCAAAATATTTCCTAAATATTTTAACTATCGCAAAAGGACCGAATGTCATTAAAAAATTGGAATGAGTGGCAGGTCTCTATATTAACAACTGCTTCACAGAACTAGATATATTGATTTTGAAGCCTGAACTAAAGCAGAAAAATGAACCTTCGAGCTGCAGTTACCAATAACATATTCATTAAAAAAGCATCTGCAAAATACAAAAAAGCAGCCAATACCATTGAACGTAAAAGCTGGCACAAAAAAACAACATATCTCATTTTCAACAGAGATGGTCAAAAACTGTAGAAATTGGTAAAAACTCTAAATGGTAAGTACAACAACAATAGACAATGTCCTGTAGTTATCAAGAAAGATGCTAATACCCTAACAAGCAAAAACAGCAGCAAATGCAGGTAAATTTGTCCTCATATTACTAAAAAAAATTTTATTACAGCTATTCAGAGGAAGAAATCAAAATATTTCCTAAATATTTGGACCATCGGAAAAGGACCAAATTTCATTAAAAAATTGGAATGAGTGGCAGGTCTCTATATTAACAACTGCTTCACAGAATTAGACATATTGACTTTGAAGCCTGAACAAAAGCAGAAAAATGAACCTTCAGATACGAATAATATATTAATGAAAAAAGCATCTGCAAAATACAAAAAAGCAGCCAACACAATTGAACGTAAAAGCTGGTACAAAAAACAACATATCTCATTTTCAACAGAGATGGTCAAAAACTGTAGAAATTAGTAAAAACTCTAAATGGTATATTCAACAACAATAAACAATGTCCTGTAGTTATCAAGAAAGATGCTGATACCCTCACAAGCAAAGCAGCAACAAATGCAGGTAAATTTGTCCTCATATTACTAAAAAAATTCATGTTACAGTTATTCAGATAAACAAACTGTAGCCTGAAAGCAGTTATACTGTTATCTTTCCACCTTTGCAATTATCTATAGTTGGTAAAATGTTTGACACAACAATAATCATTAGAAAAGAGACCTTTTTTTTTTTTGTTCCTAGTTTATTTCTTTTGAGAGCAGTTTACACTGAATAAATTTCCTTACACTTTTCTTAGATCCGATAAGATGAAATGGATCTAAAAAAGGTCTTAAATCCTTGTAAACTGGAAAATTGTTTTAAGCGATTATGTATGCATGTTGTAATCAAATACCTGGTACTCTAAATCCAAAACCTTCAACTTAGTTTTACCTTTATAAAATGAAACTTGAAGAAAGTCATTGTCTCAATAAAATACAAAGCATCACATCTTTTCCCTGATTTACCAGCAGCTGAGGATAAAAAGAAAATATCACTTTTGAGACCAGTGAAAAGCTTTATTGTAACAATTTCTTGCACTCTTGTAAAAGATATCTACATTCTTTTTTTTTTATTTATTAACAGCAAAATTCTTCAGAATCTTGTAAAGAACTTTCTTTTTTTATATTTCCTAATAAAAAGCATTCCATAATTTACAGGGCTGTTTAAAGGCCTCAAAAAACTAAAATGTCTATCTTGGAGGTGAAAACTTAGTCAGGAAAAAATCAAAATATTTCCTAAATATTTGGACTATCGAAAAAGGACCGAATTTCATTAAAAAATTGGAATGAGTGGCAGGTCTCTATATTAACAACTGCTTCACAGAATTAGACATATTGATTTTGAAGCCTGAACTAAAGCAGAAAAATGAACCTTTGAACTGCAGTTACGAAAAACATATTAATGAAAAAAACATCTGCAAAATACAAAAAAGTAGACAATACCATTGAAGGTAAAAGCTGGCACAAAAAAACAACATATCTCATTTTCAACAGAGATGGTCAAAAACTGTAGAAATTGGTAAAAACTCTTAATGGTAAGTACAACAACAATAGACAATGTCCTGCAGTTATCAAGAAAGATGCTGATACCCTAACAAGCAAAGCAGCAACAAATGCAGGTAAATTTGTCCTCATATTACTAAAAAAAATTTTATTACAGCTATTCAGAGGAAAAAATCAAAAGAAATTATTTCCTAAATATTTGGACTATCGGAAAAGGACCAAATTTCATTAAAAAATTGGAATGAGTGGGAGGTCTCTATATTAACAACTGCTTCACAGAATTAGACGTATTGATTTTGAAGCCAGAACAACAGCAGAAAAATGAACCTTCAGTTACAAATAACATATTAATGAAAAAAGCATCTGCAAAATACAAAAAAGCAGCCAATACAATTGAACGTAAAAGCTGGCACAAAAAAAAACATATCTCATTTTCAACAGAGATGGTCAAAAACTGTAGAAATTGGTAAGAACTTTAAATGGTAAGTACAACAACAATAGACAATGTCCTGTAGTTATCAAGAAAGATGCTAATACCCTAACCAGCAAAAACAGCAGCAAATGCAGGTAAATTTGTCCTCATATTACTAAAAAAATTTTTATTACAGCTATTCAGAGGAAGAAATCAAAATATTTCTTAAATATTTGGACCATCGGAAAAGGACCAAATTTCATTAAAAAATTGGAATGAGTGGCAGGTCTCTATATTAACAACTGCTTCACAGAATTAGACATATTGATTTTGAAGCCTGAACTAAAGCAGAAAAATGAACCTTTGAACTGCAGTTACGAAAAACATATTAATGAAAAAAACATCTGCAAAATACAAAAAAGTAGACAATACCATTGAAGGTAAAAGCTGGCACAAAAAAACAACATATCTCATTTTCAACAGAGATGGTCAAAAACTGTAGAAATTGGTAAAAAGTCTTAATGGTAAGTACAACAACAATAGACAATGTCCTGCAGTTATCAAGAAAGATGCTGATACCCTAACAAGCAAAGCAGCAACAAATGCAGGTAAATTTGTCCTCATATTACTAAAAAAAATTTTATTACAGCTATTCAGAGGAAGAAATCAAAATATTTCCTAAATATTTGGACTATCGAAAAAGGACCGAATTTCATTAAAAAATTGGAATGAGTGGCAGGTCTCTATATTAACAACTGCTTCACAGAATTAGACATATTGATTTTGAAGCCTGAACTAAAGCAGAAAAATGAACCTTTGAACTGCAGTTACGAAAAACATATTAATGAAAAAAACATCTGCAAAATACAAAAAAGTAGACAATACCATTGAAGGTAAAAGCTGGCACAAAAAAACAACATATCTCATTTTCAACAGAGATGGTCAAAAACTGTAGAAATTGGTAAAAAGTCTTAATGGTAAGTACAACAACAATAGACAATGTCCTGCAGTTATCAAGAAAGATGCTGATACCCTAACAAGCAAAGCAGCAACAAATGCAGGTAAATTTGTCCTCATATTACTAAAAAAAATTTTATTACAGCTATTCAGAGGAAAAAATCAAAAGAAATTATTTCCTAAATATTTGGACTATCGGAAAAGGACCAAATTTCATTAAAAAATTGGAATGAGTGGGAGGTCTCTATATTAACAACTGCTTCACAGAATTAGACGTATTGATTTTGAAGCCAGAACAAAAGCAGAAAAATGAACCTTCAGTTACAAATAACATATTAATGAAAAAAGCATCTGCAAAATACAAAAAAGCAGCCAATACAATTGAACGTAAAAGCTGGCACAAAAAAAAACATATCTCATTTTCAACAGAGATGGTCAAAAACTGTAGAAATTGGTAAAAACTTTAAATGGTAAGTACAACAACAATAGACAATGTCCTGTAGTTATCAAGAAAGATGCTAATACCCTAACAAGCAAAAACAGCAGCAAATGCAGGTAAATTTGTCCTCATATTACTAAAAAAATTTTTATTACCGCTATTCAGAGGAAGAAATCAAAATATTTCTTAAATATTTGGACCATCGGAAAAGGACCAAATTTCATTAAAAAATTGGAATGAGTGGCAGGTCTCTATATTAACAACTGCTTCACACAATTAGAAATATTGATTTTGAAGCCTGAATAAAAGCAGAAAAATGAACCTTCAGTTTCGAATAACATATTAATGAAAAAAGCATCTGCAAAATACAAAAAAGTAGACAATACCATTGAAGGTAAAAGCTGGCACAAAAAAACAATATATCTCATTTTCAACAGAGATGGTCAAAAACTGTAGAAATTGGTAAAAACTCTTAATGGTAAGTACAACAACAATAGACAATGTCCTGTAGTTATCAAGAAAGATGCTGATACCCTAATAAACATGTATGCATGTTGTAATCAAATACCTGGTACTCCAAATCCAAAACCTTAAACCTAATTTTACCTTTATAAAATGAAACTTGAAGAAAGTCATTGTCTCAATAAAATACAAAGCATCACATCTTTTCCCTGATTCACCAGCAGCTGAGGATAAATAGAAAATATCACTATTGAGACCAGTGAAAAGCTTTATTGTAACAATTTCTTGCACTCTTGTAAAAGATATCTACATTCTTTTTTTTTTTTTTATTAACAGCAAAATTTTCCAGAATCTTGTAAAGAACGTTCTTTTTTATATTTCCTAATAAAAAGCATTCCATGATTTACAGGGCTATTTAAAGGCCTCATATATCTCATTTTCAACAGAGATGGTCAAAAACTGTAGAAATTGGTAAAAACTCTTAATGGTAAGTACAACAACAATAGACAATGTCCTGTAGTTATCAAGAAAGATGCTGATACCCTCACAAGCAAAGCAGCAGCAAATGCAGGTAAATTTGTCCTCATATTACTAAAAAAATTCATGTTACAGCTATTCAGGTAAACAAACTGTAGCCTGAAAGCAGTTATACTGTTATCTTTTCTACATTTGCATTTATCTATAGTTGGTAAAATATTTGACACAACAATAATCATTAGAAAAGAGACCTTTTAATTTTTTTGTTCCTAGTTTATTTCTTTTGAGAGCAGTTTACACTGAATAAATTTCCTTACACTTTTCTTAGATCCGATAAGATGAAATGGATCTAAAAAAGGTCTTAAATCCTTGTAAACTGGAAAATTGTTTTAAGCGATTATGTATGCATGTTGTAATCAAATACCTGGTACTCCAAATCCAAATTCTTAAACTTAATTTTACCTTTATAAAATGAAACTTGAAGAAAGTCATTGTCTCAATAAAATACAAAGCATCACATCTTTTCCCTGATTCACCAGCAGCTGAGGATAAATAGAAAATATCACTTTTGAGACCAGTGAAAAGCTTTATTGTAACAATTTCTTGCACTCTTGTAAAAGATATCTACATTCTTTTTTTTTTTTTTATTAACAGCAAAATTTTCCAGAATCTTGTAAAGAACGTTCTTTTTTATATTTCCTAATAAAAAGCATTCCATGATTTACAGGGCTGTTTAAAGGCCTCAAAAAACTAAAATGTCTATCTTGGAGGTGAAAACTTAGTCAGGAAAAAATCAAAATATTTCCTAAATATTTGGACTATCGAAAAAGGACCGAATTTCATTAAAAAATTGGAATGAGTGGCAGGTCTCTATATTAACAACTGCTTCACAGAATTAGACATATTGATTTTTAAGCTTGAACTAAAGGAGGAAAATGAACCTTCGAGCTCCAGTTACGAATAACATATTATTGTGCGCAGCCAAGACGTGGTTGCATGAGCCCTCACCTTTGATGGTCCCTCTCAAGCTTCTCAGCAGATCAGGAACATCTCAACTCTTGAGCACATGTAGTACGATAAGCGTGAAAGGTGAAGTCTGAGTTGAAAGCAAAGGTCCCTTCCCGGTGGGTATTCACTCTTTGCTCCCCATTGGCCAATACCACAGAGAAGTGCCCATTGTGCAAGCTCACACACCGACACTTAATTCAGGGGTAGTGCATAGGGCACACCCCTGATAGTCGGCAAGGGATGTGTGTAGGACACACCCTGACCGACGAGCCCTACACTCTTCCCCGTCATAAAAGAAGCAGGGGTAGCTAGAGACAGGAGGAGGCTCACGGAGCATTGTTTGAGCGGCCTCAATTGGGAGACCGGGGTGGATGGAATTACCCGAAACAGTCTTGACTGTGAACTGCCATAGCTCTCCGTGGCAAAGGTAAACTTCCAACTGGGGGACTGATCCTGACAAGCTCGTCGGTCGGACATCCGCGATCAATTGGACCCTGCTGCTGCTCCTAATTGTGGAACAACAGCATACCTATCATCGAAAATCTGTACTCCCAATTTGGGGAAACAGCAGATGTGGCCCTGAGTCAGGAATCTGCAAAGCACTTTGGGCTCTGCAGGCACCCAAACAAAGTCCCCCCAAGCATCGGCTCTCTAGAGGCCGAACAAGCTTCGGCAGCTGGCATTTGCCGCAGCGAGGAGGTCCTGCGTCCTCTCACCACGTTGTGCTGCCACCAGCGAAGCCACATCCGCCACAAAGTGAGGCATATTCACTTTACCCACGATCGGCAGGTAGGGTGAATCGGTCTCCAACAGGAGTCGATCCAAAGGGATCTCCCGGAGCTCCTGTTTCTGTCTGGGGTTAAACCTAGCCACCATTCCGGAAATGCTGGCGTACACCTGGGGGAACACCTTCCTCCAAGCAGCAAACACACCCGGTTCGCAGGAGAAGCAGTGCAGCTGAATGGGCTGCTCCTTTTCTAAATATTTTTGTACCATCGTCCGGCACCGAGCATTCAGCTCGACATCCTGCCCCACCTTTCCCCGAATGTGGAGAATCACTGGCTTGGTTGAATCCGCTTTGGCAAGGCATTGCCTTAGCAACGCCTCTTGCTTCCCCATGCTCACCCCGTTTTGACCATCGAGGCCAATTTCTCCAAGGGCACTTACTTTCGGGCTCCGGAGCAACATCCCAAGCTTTTCACGGTCACGGGGCAGGACTCTTGCAGCCTGTGATGGGTGAATGCCAATTGCGGCTACGAACCCAGGCACATTTATTACCCGTGAGATGTTGTCAGGGTAAGACTGCGGCCAGCAAAACACAACCACCCAGTCTCTCTGGGTTACTGACACCGAGGAGAGATGCTAAATAACAGATAGCCTGCCACCTCTCCTCAGGTAGATGAGGCTGCTCCGGTGTAAAAGTGAGAATCGGGTTCAGGCAGGCCGGCAAGTGGGAAACATATACATGTTTCTCTATGTTGTTGCCAGCGTAACCACAATCCCGGACGGGACAGGCCTTCATACCATATCACATCTCCTTGTTGCTCACCTTCCACTCAGGCCTTGAGCTGGCTCCATTTGCGGTGCCAACATTTTCATACATGGACTCAAAACCAGTGCCAATCGGGGCACCGGTATCTTGTCCAGGAATTAATATATCTAGGGGTGTGGAACTAGTGCCATTTATGGGACTAGTTCCAGTCGAAAACCTGGTTCCCACTGCGGAACCTGGTCTAACTTCTGGTGCGTCCAGGCGTGCATCAGTTTGGCACCCCTGATCCCTAGTCTGAGAATGCAGAAGCCTATACATGGCTGATGAGCTCGAACCCATCTCTCTCAGCCTGTATACTGTGTGGGGAGTCCCCAACAGAGCCTGGGCTAGCGTACCGCCCCGGCCTGCTAATCTTCGGCCACCGCAACCGCGACCTACTCGGCCTCGTCCTTCTCGCTGGGGGGTTTCAAGAGTCAGAGCATTTTGCGCTCTTCCTTCACCTTGCGGGCCCCGTCGGCCCTGGGAACCACTGTGTCCCTGGAGAGCATGATGCGCTCCCCCCCTACCTTGGGAAACATGGAGGTTTCCCTGGGGAGCATGATGCGCTCCCCCCCTACCTTGGGAAACATGGAGGTTTCCCCGGGGAGCATGATGCACTCCCCACTACCTTGGGAAACATGGAGGTTTCCCTGGGGAGCATGATGCGCTCCACCCCTACCTTGGGAAACAGGGAGGTTTCCCCGGGGAGCATGGTGCGCTCCCTCCCATTGACCGCGACCTTGGTTTATACCGTTCCCAGCTGGGGAACGTGATGCCGCTTCCATGCGACTGGCCAAGGACTGTACCAGTCGCCACACCTCAGGCGGGTACCTGCCCATGTGGTCTTGAGAGACATGACCCGGGTGGTCCGCCATCTGGAAAGTCAAAGAGTAAATAGCCATGTCGAAATAAGGTACTGCCTCTGGTCTACCCAAGCAGACAGTCATTTACATGAGACCCGCCAGCATGAAATAAACGTTCTTATCTACAGTAATAATAACCGACTATAGAAAATAGTAGAACATATTTTAGTTAGTTTTTATCTTATTTGTTTTACACATTTACTTCCCTACATATTTACAATACTTTCCGTCCCACTGGCAGGTTGACTATTCATACCTAAGTTAATCATGGCATTCGTGACACAAGAACTGATTCAATGTGTCTGCTTCCCGCCTCCTAAGGCCCACACGTCCGCAGTGAAACCATTCAAGACAAGTGTCGCACTGGACCATTGGTTGCCCATCATCCGGTTTGCGGCAAAGGCAGTATATTTCTGGCTCATCCAGTTTTAATCTGGCCTTTAACAGCCATTTAGGCAACTCTCTATCCAGACACTTTTTGACATGGTCATGATTCACCACGCTAGTCCTATTTTTAATTTGGACTTCCAGGAGATATGGAGTCAAAATGTTGACAATTAGTCCTGGCCCCTTCCAGGGTGACCTAAGTTTGCTACAAAGGCTTTTAATTGTGGCCCTGTCACAAATATAAACGGCATCACCCTTCCTGTATTCCAATTTTCGGGACTTAACATCGTAGTCTACCTTCATCAGTTTTTGCGAGGTCTTCAATACCTCCCTGGCTTGCTGGTTAGCATCAAGCATATCCTGTTGCAATTGGGCAACATAGTTCTCTATGGGAAGATCGGCCTGAGTAGGGCCTGATTGGGCAAACATGAGCTCCAGGGGCATGTTTACTTCCCTTCCCAGCATTAACTTATTTGGGGTGAAACCAGTATGCCGATTGACTGATGCGGCCGCTATTTGGGGCACACAATTATCCCAGCGATCTTGTCTGATAACAGCGGACTGCATTTAACAGTGTCCTGTTGAAACATTCTACCTGGCCATTGGAGGATGGGTGATATGGAGTGGTCCTATACTTTTGGATTTTCAATCTCTCACAAAGGGATTTGAAAAGAGTGCTCTCAAAATTCCTTCCCTGATCTGTGAAGATGTGTAAGGGACACCCAAACCGACTGAAAAACTCATTCACAGCCGCCGCAGCTGTATGTTCCGCCGTCTGAGAAGGCAGAGGAATACACTCCACCCATTTAGTGAATTGATCTACCATCATCAGCACATAGACATTTCCTTTGGGAGTCTGAGGCAAGAGGCCCAGAAAATCAAGATGCATTCTTTCCATAGGCGTGCTGGCGTGATAGACCGTCATGGGGTAACAAGGTGTAGGTGTCAAACTCTTTTTCTGGGAGTTGCACCGAGAGCAGGTGTTAACGTAACTCTTAATTTAGGAGCTACATCTGTACCACTAGCAGCCTCGTAAGCGCTCTTTTGTTCGCTTAACACCTTGATGTCCAGCTGTGGGAATATCATGAGCTCTGCATAGCGTCTCACTCTGCACGCAACTCGGTACCACTAATTGGAGTGCCCGTGTATCCGGGTGAATCCTGTACAGAAGGCCAGCTTGGATGAGAAACAACTGTCTGCTCATCCACATGTGTCTCAATGCTGGTTCAGACAAGGACAATACACCTTCAGTGGGTCCTTCACCCGACAACCATGACAGGAATGTACCTATAATTGGGTCATCGTGCTGCAAGGCAACCATATCGTCCAAATGGAGTATCCCCCCATTTGCGGAAGAGGACACAAGCTGACGCGCAGTAACGGAGATAGGCACCACATCATCGACATCTTCAGAAAATTCTGTCCACTTGCGATGCACCCGTGTGCAATGACCGCATCCCCCGCATGGAAGGGAGCGAAGAGGAACGCTAATATCGACCGGGCCACAGTCATTTGGGTCCGGCATCCGGGACAAGGAATCCGCATTACCATGACTCTTTCCAGGTCTGTGCACAATCTCCATGTCATATTGGCTGAGCTCCTCAAGGCAAGTTGGCCCTGCGGTTCCTTGAAACTGGTTAACCATCGGAGACTATTATGATCGATCTTTACCATAAACCGACAACCGATAAGGTACGGGCGGAATTGGCGCGTAAACAAAACTACAGCCAAGAGCTCCTGGCGCGTTGTGCAGCACCTCCTTTGTTCTTTTGAGAGAGTGTAACTGACATAGCCAATTACCCTTTCCACTGCATCTTGGATCTGGCTCAGCTCAGCAGCCACCAAAAAACCTGATGCGTCTGTGTCCAGGATAAATAAGTCGGTGCTGGTAGGAATACCTAACACCGGTGGAATGGTTAATGCGAATTTCAAATCCTGAAAAGACCGGCGTTCCGACGGGCCCCACTGGAACTCTTTGCTCCGCAGCATGCTAAGAAGCGGTTCGGCCATTTCCGAGTACCCCTTGATGAATGACCTATGATAGTTGGTTAGCCCGATGAATTTCTGCACATCCTTAACCGATTTCAGGGTAGGCCACTCTACAACAGCACGAATTGACTCTGTCGAGACCCTAACACCCCCTTTACTAACCAAACGCCCTACGAATTCTACCTCCTTTTTGAAGAGGGAACACTTACGCGGCTTCAGGCGTAGCCCAAACCGCCTGAAGCGCCCAAATATTTGACGGAGATTCTCCAGGTGTTCCGCAAAGTCACGCCCCAGTACGCAGATATCGTCAAGAAACGCCAGAACCGTCTCCCAGTTCATGCCTGCCAGAATGAGGTTAACCACCCTAGAGAACGTGGCGGGAGCATTAGAAAGCCCGAAAGGCATTCTAACGAATTCATAGAGACCTCGACGGGTGATGAACGCCGTCTTCTCCCTAGACGACTCATCCATTTGAACCTGCCAATATGCAGAGTTCGCATCTAGTTTAGAGAACCAAATGTTACCATCGAGGGTATCTACACAATCCTCTATTCTGGGCAAGCGGATACACATCTTTGCGGGTCATAGCATTCAGCGCTCTATAATCCACACACCAGCGTACCGAACCATCCCGTTTCCGGACTAAAACTGGGGGAGAAGCCCACTCTGAAACTGATGGTCTGATGACGCCTGCCTGGATCATCTTATCTAAATGCCCATCCTCCTCTTCCCTAAAGTGGATAGGAGTGCGACGCATTCTCTGCTTATTTGGAGCAGAGTCGCCTGTGTCAATAGTATGTTTGATAGCCTCAAACGCACCAAGGTCAAAATCAGACTGACCAAAGACATCTGCGTACTCTAACAGGAGACCTTTTTACTGCAATCGTCTCTGCGTGAGAAAGCTGAGATTGGGCTTCCTCAAACAAAGCATGCAAATGGACAGGTAAATCCTGCTCCGTATTTGTCGGCTCACATATCCGTACGTTGGGTATGCAAGACGCATGTGAATAATCGACAGTGTCAGACAAGATGTCTGTGGATGTTAAGTTAGAAGCCAGACCCAATTGTGTGCCCGCCTGCAACTGAACATCCCGGTCCGTCCAGTTATAGAGAGACATAACTATATTATCACTGTCCCCACAAACAATTCGAGGTGACATACTGTTAGTGTAAGAACCTGGCTCCACTAAGATCAACCCGGGAACTGATTTTGATGCTCTACAACTCATGCGGACATGACTTCTAGGGGGAATAGTCATATCCTCTGTCGAGCTTACCGACACCATATCTGGGAATACGTTATTCATAGTAATGCTAGAGCCGTGAATTGTAAGCGTATGCTCTGCAAAATCAACCACGGCCTGGTGCCTGTCCAGAAAATCTACACCTAGTAGCATATCGTCGGTCAGCGCAGAGACATAGCAATATTCATTAGTGGTTAAAAATCCTACTTTGATTGGAAGTGGACCCACTAACAAGGCCTCAGCTCGATGATCCTTCCCGGCCATTTGAAGTGCCCTTTTCCCTATAGCTTTGGGTTTTGGAACGATCATATCCCAGATATCTGTGGAAATTATAGTTACCTCTGCTGCGGTATCTACAACGGCTCTAACATAAATGTTGCCTACACGCACTGGCACCGTGTAGGCTGGAGTGGACTCCTGAGAATGATCACGTTGAGAGTCTAGTGATTTTGGACCAGCTCCCTGGGGACAACCCACTCCATTACAATTCGCTTCGGAGGGGTCAAGAATGTTGCACATCAAAATTGGGGTGGCAGGGATATCCCTCCGCACCGAGACATTGGAACCTGAAATGATCTGCAGGTCCATTTGTGAACCTTCAGAAACAGCAGTTTCAGACATCAATGCCTCTACCGGGCGCACAGTTTTTGCAAATGGGCAATCCTGCACCTCCTACGTATAACTTACCCCTTCTACTCTGGGGACCGGCTGCGGGGTGACATGCTCGGCCCTTGGACGCTTTTTGAATCATTAAAACGCACGCGCTTATCTGGGCACTGAGCTACCATATGGCCCGGTCTACTGCAACCGTGGCAAATAACCTCAGGGCTAATGCTTCAAGGAGCCCTCGGGCTGGAGCTGCGACGATCAGGATCTGGAGACCGTCCCCTCTCCACCCGAGCCATCCTTCCCTCCAGGCGATCGACGTCCCTTTTCACTTTGTTGGAAAGAGCATCGACCTTAGCGTCTAGCCTTCCTAGGAGGGATATAACCGCCTCAAGACTTGCGGCGGGGCGTTCTTCCTCCCGAGACTGTCTCGAGGGGAGACGATCGCCACCAAATTGGGGCGACGATCGATCGCGTGGTTCTATAATAGACGTTCCTCGGCTCTGCATGGCGCCACGAATCCCGTTCCCTGAGTCTATGACGATATTCTTGGTCGTCATAGCCTTGAACAGGGGACTCTTCTTCCCGGGATCTGCGGTATGTTGAAACATACGATCGATCGCGTGGTTGGGGTGAGGGACTTCTGTAATAGACGTTCCTCGGCTCTGCACGGCGCCACGAATCCCGTTCCCTGAGTCTATGACGATATTCTTGGTCGTCATAGCCTCGAACAGGGGACTCCTCTTCACGGGATCTGCGGTATGTTGAAACATAATCCCGTCGTGGAAATGAATCCCCCCGTGAAGCGCGAGGATCTTGTTCGCGTTCACGATAGGGTGATGGGCTTTGTTGCCTAGACAGTCGCACAGCTGGGGACTGGCTAGATGAAGCACCATAGATTCTGTCTCGGCTATGTTGGAACCGAAGAACGAATCGAATTGCCTCTGGAACAGATTCAGGTAGTCTATTAGCTACCTGCAGGCCAGCCTGCTTGTCTAACAAACCGGTCCAAAACTGAGAGACTATCTCATCTGTCTCTCTGGCGCCCATTCCGCTGCCGAAAGCATGAATGGCCAGCGTGGACAGCCTCTCTCCCCACTCTTGTAGGGACTCGCTTGGCCTCTGCAGGGCATTACGGAATTCTAGCATTGCTACCTCCCGTAACTGATGAACGGCAAATCGGGCCTTCATCATGTCAATAAGTTCATCATATGAGATTCGCTTATTTTGCTGGAGCAGCAGAGTATAGTATTCTGCTGCTTTACCCTTAAGAGTCCAGCACATGTAGTCCACGCGCTCCTGTTTTGTGTAACGCATGTGTGTACAGAAACGGTCGAACTTCAGGCGAAACGACAACCAATCATGCTCACCCGTGTAGATGAGGGTTTTAGGAGGCGGTACAAATTGGGAACGCCCCCCTCGCTCTTCGGAGCGCTCTCTGTCCAACTTGGGGCCAGAGAAAGCCCGATTCCTAGTATCAACCAGCTCGATAGCCGGGCTCATGCCTTCCTTAGTACGTGAGGGAGTGTCAAATTTGGTGACACTTTCCCACTCAGTAGACGAACCCATGATATCTGCCATGATTGGGGCAGATAAGGGTTCTTGTTGGCGTCTAGCTGCTAGCTTGTGCGCTAGTTGCAAGGCTACACCGGGAATTTTCAAAAAATCCAACTCCCCACACTCATTCACATATACCGAAACTAACTTTTCATTTTCACTCAAGCAGCAACGCATCAACAACACCAAGGAAAAAAAAAAGAAAAAGCAATCAAACACTATACGGAAGACAGTTAAAAATGGGGAAAAGACTTGTGGATGAATATTAACAACAATTTGTAATCTAACAAAATATTAATGACCAGTAAAGATAAAAACTAAGATGACTTGGAACTAAATGAAAATTAAGTTGTTTTTATCCCTATGATAATCGACAAAATTTAATGTGGAAAGTTTGCAAAATTATGAAATCAGTTTATACTCAAAAGAAATTGACAGTTATCTGCAAACAATTTGTCTGATAGTTAATTGACAATTTTTAGTTAATGATTTGATGTGATGTATTCATTTATTTATTTATTTATTTTTTTTTATTATTTTTTTTTAAGAAGTATCAATGCAAACGCTACCTGTGGCTATAGAAATATATGATCGATGATGAATGACAGTCACAATGAGGATGAGTCACACTGAATTTATTTGAAGAAACAAAGGGAGAGCAAAAAAAAAATTCACGATGACACCTGTGTAAAGGGAAACAAGCAAAGAGTTAATGCTGCAAAAGAAAAAGATTGAAAGATAGAGGTAATATGAAGATGAAACTATATCTAGAAGGATATTACCGTCACCATTAGCCGTGCAATGTAGATGGCGAATTGGAAATGAAATAGTGCTGCAAGCACAATGAGATATCTTGAAAACTAAAATAGAATTTGTGCTGAGATTAATTATAAGAAACAAAAATTGTCAAGCAAGTGCAAGTCTAGTATTGAAGAAATGAAATGCAGTGTAAGTACAATTTACATTAAACCTTTAAAACATTTACACGTGAAAAGAGTCTTTGTTGAAAATAGTTTTAGCTATCAGTGAGGCTAAGGAATGCAAAAAGGGAAAAGGTGGTAGACCGAAAGGGAAATATAAGAGATACAAATAATGCACACAAGAGGTTAATAATTAATGGCCAGCACCAAATAAAAGCAAGTCTAGGCCTAGAGTGAAAGAAAAGCAAATATATGCAGAAAGCGAGAGCACACAGTGTTACACATGAAAACAAATGATCTAGGCCTAGAATGAGAGAAAGCAAATAAATGCAGAAAGCGAGAGCACACAGTGTTACAGATGAAAACAAATGATCTAGGCCTAGAATGAAAGAAAGCAAATATATGCAGAAAGCGAGAGCACACAGTGTTACAGATGAAAACAAATGATCTAGGCCTAGAATAGGAAAGCAAGCGAAATAGAGGAGAAAAAACAAAGACGGCCACCACACTTTAAGTTCGCACTGTTACAACACTACACCAGAACCGGTTACATGTAAACTTAGCTAAGCACAAACAACAACAAAGTTCAGAGCTGAACGTAGACAAGGGAAACTTACGATACCTAGTATCAGATTGGACAGTAGTTCATGTATATCAATGTCTAACAACTCTGGCTCACGCAACCTGCTAACTATCTAGATCTACACCAAATCTCTAGAACAAGCAACATAAGGTTAAGCATGGAAATCACTAACTCTAACAAAGTAGATTCTAATACCTGTATAATTCTAGGGTAAAATAATGGCAAATACAATTGGTCACTAATCTAAACAACACCTATACTGATCCTAGATCTATAAAATATAATTCTAAAATCAATTTAGACAAACTAGAACTAGATCTATTACCTAAACTAGACATAAACACTAAGACTCTAGAAAGAATTCAGGGATGGGCCTCGAAAGCGATCTGATCTAGATCTTGATTCTAGATCGCTAAGTATGAGAACCCACTCCCTGAGACTAGAAATTGATCTAGAAAAGAAGCTTAACTATCTAATTTAACATTCACGAGGCCGGCAACGCCAAGTATTGTGCGCAGCCAAGACGTGGTTGAATGAGCCCTCACCTTTGATGGTCCCTCTCAAGCTTCTCAGCAGATCAGGAACATCTCAACTCTTGAGCACATGTAGTACGATAAGCGTGAAAGGTGAAGACTGAGTTGAAAGCAAAGGTCCCTTCCCGGTGGGTATTCACTCTTTGCTCCCCATTGGCCAATACCACAGAGAAGTGCCCATTGCGCAAGCTCACACAACCGACACTTAATTCAGGGGTAGTGCGTAGGGCACACCCCTGATAGTCGGCAAGGGATGTGTGTAGGACACACCCTGACCGACGAGCCCTACTATATTTATGAAAAAAGCATCTGCAAAATACAAAAAAGCAGCCAATACCATTGAACGTAAAAGCTTGAACAAAAAAACAACATATCTCATTTTCAACAGAGATGGTCAAAAACTGTAGAAATTTCTAATAACTCTCAATGGTAAGTACAACAACAATAGACAATGTCCTGCAGTTATCAAGAAATATTGCTGATACCCTAACAAGCAAAGCAGCAGCAAATGCAGGTAAATTTGTCCTCATATTACTAAAAAATTTCATGTTACAGCTATTCAGAGAAACAAACTGTAGCCTGAAAGCAGTTATACTGTTATCTTTCCACCATTGCAATTATCTATATTTGGTAAAATGTTTGACACAGCAATAATAATTAGAAAAGAGAACTTATTTTTGTTTAATAGTTTGTTTACTTTGAGAGCAGTTTACACTGAATAAATTTCCTTAGACTTTTCTTAGATCCGATTAGATTAAATGGATCTAAAAAAGGTCTTAAATCCTTGTAAACTGGAAAATTGTTTTAAGCGATTATGTATGCATGTTGTAATAAAATACCTGGTACTCCAAATCCAAAACCTTCAACTTAATTTTACGTTTATAAAATGAAACTTGAAGAAAGTCATTGTCTCAATAAAATACAAAGCATCACATCTTTTCCCTGATTCACCAGCAGCTGAGGATAAATAGAAAATATCACTTTTGAGACCAGTGAAAAGCTTTATTGTAACAATTTCTTGCACTCTTGTAAAAGATATCTACATTCTTTTTTTATTTATTTACAGCAAAATTCTCCAGAATCTTGTAAAGAACTTTCTTTTTTATATTTCCTAATAAAAAGCATTCCATGATTTACAGGGCTGTTTAAAGGCCTCAAAAAACTAAAATGTCTATCTTGGAGGTGAAAACTTAGTCAGGAAAAAATCAAAATATTCCCTACATATTTGGACTATCGGAAAAGGACCAAATTTCATTAAAAAATTGGAATGAGTTGCAGGTCTCTATATTAACAGCTGCTTCACAGAAGTAGATATATTGATTTTGAAGCCTGAACTGAAGCAGAAAAATGAACCTTCAGTTACGAATAACATATAAATGAAGAAAGCATCTGCAAAATACAAAAAAGCAGCCAATACCATTGAACGTAAAAGCTGGCACAAAAAAAACAAAATATCTCATTTTCAACAGAGATGGTCAAAAACTGTAGAAATTGGTAAAAACTCTAAATGGTAAGTACAACAACAATAGACAATGTCCTGTAGTTATCAAGAAAGATGCTGATACCCTAACAAGCAAAGCAGCAGCAAATGCAGGTAAATTTGTCCTCATATTACTACAAAAATTCATGTTACAGCTATTGAGATAAACAAACTGTAGCCTGAAAGCAGTTATACTGTTATCTTTTCTACATTTGCATTTATCTATAGTTGGTAAAATGTTTGACACAACAATAATAATTAGAAAAGAGAACTTTTTTTTTTGTTCCTAGTTTCTTTATTTTGAGAGCAGTTTACAGTGAATAATATTCCTTACACTTTTCTTAGTTTTGATTAGATTAAATGGATCTAAAAAAGGTCTTAAATCCTTGTAAACTGGAAAATCATTTTAAGCGATTATGCATGCATGTTGTAATAAAATACCTGGTACTCTAAATCCAAAACCTTCAACTTAATTTTACCTTTATAAAACGAAACTTGAAGAAAGTCATTGTCTCAATAAAATACAAAGCATCACATCTTTTCCCTGATTCACCAGCAGCTGAGGATAAAAAGAAAATATCACTATTGAGACCAGTGAAAAGCTTTATTGTAACAATTTCTTGCACTCTTGTAAAAGATATCTACATTCTTTTTTTTTTATTTATTTACAGCAAAATTCTCCAGAATCTTATAAAGAACTTTCTTTTTTATATTTCCTAATAAAAAGCATTCCATGATTTACAGGGCTGTTTAAAGGCCTCAAAAAACTAAAATGTCTATCTTGGAGGTGAAAAATAAGTCAGGAAAAAATCAAAATATTTCCTAAATATTTGGACTATCGGAAAAGGACCGAATTTCATTAAAAAATTGGAATGAGTGGCAGGTCTCTATATTAACAACTGCTTCACAGAATTAGACATATTTATTTTGAAGACAGAACTAAAGCAGAAAAATGAACCTTCCAGCTTCAGTTAGGAATAACATATTAATGAAAAAAGCATCTGCAAAATACAAAAAAGCAGCCAATACCATTGAACGTAAAAGCTGGCACAAAAAAACAACATATCTCATTTTCAAAAGAGATGGTCCAAAATTGTAGAAATTTGTAAAAACTCTAAATGGCAAGTACAACAACAATAGACAATGTCCTGTAGTTATCAAGAAAGATGCTGATACCCTAACAAGCAAAGCAGCAGCAAATGCAGGTAAATTTGTCCTCATATTACTACAAAAATTCATGTTACAGCTATTGAGATAAACAAACTGTAGCCTGAAAGCAGTTATACTGTTATCTTTTCTACATTTGCATTTATCTATAGTTGGTAAAATGTTTGACACAACAATAATAATTAGAAAAGAGAACTTTTTTTTTTGTTCCTAGTTTCTTTATTTTGAGAGCAGTTTACACTGAATAAATTTCCTTACACTTTTCTTAGATCCGATTAGATTAAATGGATCTAAAAAAGGTCTTAAATCCTTGTAAATTGGAAAAAATGTTTTAAGCGATTATGCATGCATGTTGTAATAAAATACCTGGTACTCTAAATCCAAAACCTTCAACTTAATTTTACCTTTATAAAACGAAACTTGAAGAAAGTCATTGTCTCAATAAAATACAAAGCATCACATCTTTTCCCTGATTCACCAGCAGCTGAGGATAAAAAGAAAATATCACTATTGAGACCAGTGAAAAGCTTTATTGTAACAATTTCTTGCACTCTTGTAAAAGATATCTACATTCTTTTTTTTTTATTTATTTACAGCAAAATTCTCCAGAATCTTATACAGAGCTTTCTTTTTTATATTTCCTAATAAAATGAATTCCATGATTTACAGGGCTGTTTAAAGGCCTCAAAAAACTAAAATGTCTATCTTGGATGTGAAAACTTAGTCAGGAAAAAATCAAAATATTTCCTAAATATTTGGACTATCAGAAAAGGACCGAATTTCATTAAAAAATTGGAATGAGTAGCAGGTCTCTATAGTAACAACTGCTTCACAGAATTAGACATATTGATTTTGAAGCCTGAACTAAAGCAGAAAAATGAACTAAAAAATTTACAAAAAATCAACTGACATCATCAAACTTTCCATCCGAGGAAATATATATATATATATATATATATATATATATATATATATATAGAGAGAGA
>JAWDGP010000505.1:95000-210000 GCA_033675545.1 Elysia crispata
ATGGCTATATACAAATATTTACATTTATGTTGGAATGGGCGAGGCAAGGTAAAACAACGCTAATGGCAACAACAAATATTGACATTTATGATGGAATGGTGGAGACAAGTTAAAACAACGCTAATGGCAACAAAAAATATATACATTCACGATGGATTGAGGGAGACAAAGTTAAAACAAAGCTAATGGCAACAAGTATTTACATTTATGTTGTAATGAGGGATACAAGTTAAAACAACGCTAATGGCTATATACAAATATTTACATTTATGTTGGAATGGGGGAGGCAAGTTAAAACAACGCTAATGGAAACAACAAATATTGACATTTATGATGGAATGGGGAATACAAGTTAAAACAACGCTTATGGCAACAAGTATTTAAATTAATGTTGGAATGGGGGAGACAAGTTAAAACTACGCTAATGGCAATAACAAAATTTTACATTTTTTTTTTGCAATGGGGAAGACAAGTTGAAACAACGCTTATGGCTATATACAAATATTTACATTTATGTTGGAATGGGGGAGACAAGTTAAAACAACGCTAATGGCAACAACAAATATTTACATTTTTGATGGAATGGGCGAGGCAAGGTAAAACAACGCTAATGGCAACAACAAATATTTACATTTCTGATGGAATGGGGGAGACAAGTTAAAACAACGCTAATGGCAACAACAATAGACATTCATGATGGATTGAGGGAGACAAAGTTAAAACAAAGCTAATGGCAACAAATATTGACATTTATGATGGAATGGGGAATACAAGTTAAAACAACGCTTATGGCTATATACAAATATTTACATTTATGTTGGAATGGGGGAGACAAGGTAAAACAACGCTTATGGCAACAAGTATTTAAATTACTGTTGGAATGGGGGAGACAAAACAACGCTAATGGCAACAACAAAATTTTACATTTTTTTTTTGCAGTGGGGAAGACAAGTTGAAACAACGCTTATGGCTATATACAAATATTTACATTTATGGTGGAATGGGGGAGACAAGCTAAAACAACGCTAATGGCAACAACAAATATTTACATTTCTGATGGAATGGTGGAGACAAGTTAAAACAACGCTAATGGCAACAACAAATATTTACATTCATGATGGATTGAGGGAAACAAAGTTAAAACAAAGCTAATGGCAACAAGTATTTACATTTATGTTGTAATGAGGGATACAAGTTAAAACTACGCTAATGGCTATAAATATTTACATTTATGTTGGAATGGGCGAGACAAGTTAAAACAACGCTAATGGAAACAACAAATATTGACATTTATGATGGAATGGTGGAGACAAGTTAAAACAACGCTAATGGCAACAAGTATTTAAATTAATGTTGGAATGGGGGAGACAAGTTAAAACAACGCTTATGGCAACAACAAATATTTACATTTCTGATGGAATGGTAGAGACAAGTTAAAACAACGCTAATGGCAACAACAAATATTTACATTGGAATGGGGGAGACAAGTTAAAACAACGCTAATGGCAACAACAAATATTTACATTGGAATGGGGGAGACAAGTTAAAACAACGCTAATGGCAACAACAAATACTTACATTTATGTTGAAATGGGCGAGGCAAGGTAAAACAACGCTAATGGAAACAACAAATATTTACATTTCTGATGGAATGGTGGAGACAAGTTAAAACAACGCTAATGGCAACAACAAATATTTACATTTATGTTGGAATGGGCGAGGCAAGGTAAAACAATGCTAATGGCAGCAACAAATATTTACATTTCTGATGGAATGGTGGAGACCAGTTAAAACAACGCTAATGGCAACAACAAATATTTACATTTCTGATGGAATGGTGGAGACAAGTTAAAACAACGCTAATGGCAACAAGTATTTAAATTAATGTTGGAATGGGGGAGACAAGTTAAAACAACGCTAATGGCAACAACAAATATTTACATTTCTGATGGCATGGTGGAGACAAGTTAAAACAACGCTAATGGCAACAACAAATATTTACATTGGAATGGGGGAGACAAGTTAAAACAACGCTAATGGCAACAACAAATATTTACATTTATGTTGGAATGGGCGAGGCAAGGTAAAACAATGCTAATGGCAACAACAAATATTTACATTTCTGATGGAATGGTGGAGACAAGTTAAAACAACGCTAATGGCAACAACAAATATTTACATTTCTGATGGAATGGTGGAGACAAGTTAAAACAACGCTAATGGCAACAACAAATATAAACATTCATGATGGATTGAGGGAGACAAAGTTAAAACAAAGCTAATGGCAACAAGTATTTACATTTATGTCGTAATGAGGGATACAAGTTAAAACAACGCTAATGGCTATATACAAATATTTACATTTATGTTGGAATGGGCGAGACAAGTTAAAACAACGCTAATGGCAACAACAAATATTGACATTTATGATGGAATGGGAATACAAGTTAAAACAACGCTTATGGCTATATACAAATATTTACATTTATGTTGGAATGGGGGAGACAAGGTAAAACAACGCTTATGGCAACAAGTATTTAAATTAATGTTGGAATGGGGGAGACAAGTTAAAACAACGCTAATGTTAACAACAAAATTTTACATATTTTTTTTTTTGCAATGGGGAAGACAAGTTGAAACAACGCTTATGGCAAGAAGTATTTAAATTAATGTTGGAATGGTGGAGACAAGTTAAAACAACGCTAATGGCAACAACAAATATTTACATTGGAATGGGGGAGACAAGTTAAAACAACGCTAATGGCAACAACAAATATTTACATTTATGTTGGAATGGGCGAGGCAAGGTAAAACAATGCTAATGGCAACAACAAATATTTACATTTCTGATGGAATGGTGGAGACAAGTTAAAACAACGCTAATGGCAACAACAAATATTTACATTTCTGATGGAATGGTGGAGACAAGTTAAAACAACGCTAATGGCAACAACAAATATAAACATTCATGATGGATTGAGGGAGACAAAGTTAAAACAAAGCTAATGGCAACAAGTATTTACATTTATGTCGTAATGAGGGATACAAGTTAAAACAACGCTAATGGCTATATACAAATATTTACATTTATGTTGGAATGGGCGAGACAAGTTAAAACAACGCTAATGGCAACAACAAATATTGACATTTATGATGGAATGGGAATACAAGTTAAAACAACGCTTATGGCTATATACAAATATTTACATTTATGTTGGAATGGGGGAGACAAGGTAAAACAACGCTTATGGCAACAAGTATTTAAATTAATGTTGGAATGGGGGAGACAAGTTAAAACAACGCTAATGGCAACAACAAAATTTTACATTTTTTTTTTTGCAGTGGGGAAGACAAGTTGAAACAACGCTTATGGCTATATACAACTATTTACATTTATGGTGGAATGGGGGAGACAAGTTAAAACAACGGTAATGGCTATATACAAATATCTACATCTTTGTGGGAATTGGGGAGAGACTTGAGCTCTGTAGACACCTAGTGGGAATCGGGGAAAGACAAGCTAGCGGACGGAAAGAGACGCCTTACCCTCTCTTTTAACAGGCTAATCCTGCCCCGCTACCGAAAATCTCTACTGCCCATCAGGCTCAAAATGTAGAAAGAAATATGCTAGGAAGCAGTCATTAGCCTAAAACAACGTTAATAGCTATCAACAATATTTAAATTTATGATGGAATGGTGAAGACAAGTTAAAACAACGCTAATGGCAACAACAAATATTTACATTGATGTTGGAATGGGGGAGACAAGTTAAAACAACGCTAATGGCAACAACAAGTATTTACATTTATGTTGCAATGGGCGAGACAAGTTAAAACAACGCTAATGGCTATATACAAATATTAACTTATTTTTGGGAATGGGGGAGACGAGGTAAAACAAAGCTAATGGCAACAAAAAATATTTACATTTATGGTGGAATGGGGGAGACAAGTTAAAACAACGCATATGGCAACAAGTATTTAAATTTATGTTGGAATGGGGGATACAAGTTAACAATGCTAATGGCAACAACTATTTACATTTATGGTGGAATGGGGGAGACAAGTTAAAACAACGCTAATGGCAACAACAACTATTTACATTTATGGTGGAATGGGGAGGACAAGTTAAAACAACGCTAATGGCTATATACAAATATTTACATCTTTTTGGGAATTTGGGAGAGACTCGAGCTCTGTAGACACCTAGTGGGAATCGGGGAAAGACAAGCTAGCGTACGGAAAGAGACGCCTTACCCTCTCTTTTAACAGGCTAATTCTGCCCCGCTACCAAAAATCCCTACTGCCAATTAGGCTCAAGATGTAGAGAGAAATATGCTTTAACAATTTCTTTAGAAAAAAAAAACAGTCATCAGCTACCCGAAGAAATCTTTATGTGGCATTGTAGAAAAATTTTCCCACGTTAAATGCAAAAAAGTGGTTTAACACAGACAGTGCGTTCACCGCTCCCTAGAAATTGAATCATCACTGGGATATCTTCATAATTCTGGTGATTGGTTGATCTATTGAGCAAAGAAACTGAAATGAAAGTTCGTATCATACGATATCAATGTTTTCTCGGGTATCTTTTGTATGGACACAATGTGAAAAACAAGAAAATTACAAGTTGAATTAACAATAACGAGTATCATAGAGAAGTATGTTGATAGATCCTGGAGGCCTTGATATTTGGCCACAATATGATTGAAGAAACCATTGCTGCTTTCCGACAACGCTGTTAGGGTTTTAAGAAAGGGAGAGAGAAAGTGAGAAAAAAAGATAAAGACACAGAAACGAGGAAAGACAAAAAAGAAATGAGAAAAATATGCCCTTCTAACCAGAAGTGGCCTTGGCTACCATAGCATACACGCTTTCAGTTTCCAGAGGAGAAAGTTTAGTGTGTGTCCCTTTATTCTGGACTCAAAAATGAATTTCCACTGACATCGCCACCACCATCAACCATCTAACAAATCTGGCAATGTCAAGATGAGCGCACCATGAACTTTGGCAAAGTGCCGAGATGTTTTCAAAAAAAAAAAAACAGCTTTAACTTAATTGAATAATTGTAGAGGACCAAGAGCAATAATAAAATTGAGAGATATAAAATTTTCATAGCCTGATGAACTGGAAGCAAAGATAAGTAGCTGCTCGTAATATGATTGACATGTGAGAAAAGGGGGTGGGGCAAGGGCAATACGTCTTTGAGGTGGTTGACAGATCTGTTAGCCAAAACTAAGGTAACTGGGATAGAAATGTAAATCTTTTCTTTGCAGCATTGGATCAAAGATTTAGAGAGATTTGAATTGAGTTAAATCACATAAAACAGATGTTAAAACATAACTGTGTGGTCTTCTGGATCTGAAGTCAAGGATAGTGTGATGCGCCATTTACAAGCAAATGCTTTACATGAGATTTAGAATAATTTGCTTTCAGCAGAGTAAAGCCCTTTTTTGTCCCGTCTGCGACGAACAGATGGAGAGGAAAATGTTGCCGTCGACGACAGAGTGAAAGTCCAACCCTTTGAAGGAAAGTTATTTGAGGCAACACTCTCTTGAACCATAATTGTGATTGGTGGTTTTTGTTTTAATGCTTGATGAAGGCTGACCTTTCACATTCGACCTAATTGTAAGCAAATACAATAGAATGATTTGCCAGCAGTAATTGTATTCATCTTTTGTTTGTACGTCCACTTAAAAAAATTGTGTCTTAAAATGGTTTGTGGTGCGCCATTTACAACTAATTGCTTTCCATTAGATTTAGATAAATTTGCTCTCAGCAGAGTAAAGCTCCTTCTCGTCTCATCTGCGGCGAACAAGGGGGGAATGTGGAAGATGGATAAAGAGATACTTGAGTGTATTATGTTGAATTGGTTGAGAAAACAAACGATTTGCAGATGTCGTTACTGGGTTCGCAAAATTCACCAAAGGTAACGTTAGCCATCTTGGTTATGATTGAAAGTCTTGATGACAAATGTAACGAGAAAAGGATTGTTTAGACTAGTCCAATCCCTTTTGTATTGAGTGCAAGTGTATATACACACACACACACGCTATGAAGGGGTTTTGATGACAGTTAGTTCGCGAAATTTTATTGTTGCAGTAAAATTCAGGCACAAACTTTTTGGGGACTTGCACAAAAAAAGAGGTGAGAGGCTGCCGACACTGCTGTCGCTTGCAACACATTTGTTGGAATTTAATCTGGAGCTCCCCAAATTAGGGCCAGACGGGAAACGGTGTGGGTAAAGTGATTCCACTTTGCACTTTATGAGAGAGGAAAAGAATCGATCTTTTCCGGAAAAAATTCTCACAGCCAAGAAAGATGAAACCAAGATAGACACATAATTATGTTCTTCTGCAATGCAGACAAGGCAGTAACCATATGAAGAATACGATTCCAACATTTCTTTTCACCTCATAACTTTATTTCAGAGACGAAATGCAAGAAGCTCAGCAATCCACTAACCACCACAATTCAGGAACAGCATCAAGAGGCGAAAGAACGGGCGCGCGCCTGAGGCTCACAACAAATATGCAGCGGAATTGATAACCAAGCTGCTTACATCTTAAAATAAAACATTTGAGCAACATGAAAATCTTAACGTCAATGAAGGACTGCGTCAAATATGCCCAAACCAGAAAAACTCAAGGGACCACCAAAGAATCTGCGACCAATACCTTAACGCGATTCGGAAAGTACTTTCCACTTTAACTCTCATTTTCATACGAACAAAGGTTAAACACTATATCTCCACAGTCAAAGTGATTTCAGACCAAACCCGAGTAAATCAGACATGAGCTCATCGATGGCCTACAGACAAAGTTCTAAATTCGAACCAACTGTGTTTAAACATTACAGATTTAGCCGTGTCTGCTCCGCTTGACACCATAAGTAGAAGCAGCTAGTGAGAAACGCTTACAGACAATAGAAGAGGATGAACTGCTAATTCTCCAGCACCGAGAGCACAGCCACCACCATTATCATTGAGAGATGCGAACCGAGAAACGCTTTTATAAACTTTGATATAAAAAACAAACATTGTTTACAAGAGTGAGATTGGATCAGAGAAAAACTTTCCCTGCCTTGAAGGTAAACTTTGCAGGAGAAGATTTTTCTTGATCGAGAAATATGAACAGGAATGAACGCAACCTGCCTTAAAAGTGCACGTATCAAGAAAGAGCCAGCGCTAGGAGAAATGGAACACCCGTCTATAGTGAGAAGGAATTTATTTCCTTTTTTTTAATATTGATATTAGATTTGGTAAGCAGCAAATTTCTCTAATTTTGCTGCTGCGATTTCATTTCATGTAGAGCTGTTTGCTTTGTTTATGTATATTATTCAAGTCCATCAATTCACCATCGAATATAGTATATAAACGCATGCTTAAGATATAAAATGAGTGGCTGGTTCACATTTTCCATCAGTCTCAGACCTTCAAAGACTGCGGTTTTCTTGGATTCCGCAGCATATCTAGGCAATTAGCCTTTGATTAAAAACATCTAGTTCGAAAGCAGATTAATACAACTGCTTATTTTCAACCCCGAAGGCAATGATTAAGTGTAGTTTAGGTGTCATCACTGGAACCCTTCGAGACTAAATTATAAACAGACTATGGCAGGGCAACAAGACGATCAAGAAATTACAGGTGACCGTTTTGCTTATGAACAGGCGACGAAATAAATTATGCAGACTGTGCACAACAAACTCTCAATGAGCTTTGTGCTAGACGCAGTTCAATCTTATTTTAAAACAGTTTTAAAGTCTCTTTCTTAAGAAAAATTAAAACAAAAATTGTTCATCCAATTTGTATTTTGATGCGAGAGAAAGACTTTCTCCTTCACTGAATGAAACTTTCCAATAATTTTGAGAACCATTATTTTGTTTTGTTTTTTGTTTTTTGTTCTATTTCGTATTGTTTTGAAGCAAGTCGCTTTCTGAGAAGAATGTGGAGCTTAAGAATAAATTTTCATTGGACGGTTCATCCATTTTGCATTTTGATGTGAAAGAAAGGAAATTTTATTCTTTTCTGAATGGAACTTCACAATACTTTTAAGAACCATTCTTTGTTTGATAACCTTTTAAGACGCTTTGAGGAAAATTTTCATTGGGAGGTTCATCCAATTGCATTTTGATGTGAAATAAAGATAATTTTGTTCTTTTCTGAATGGAAATTCACAATAGTTTTAAGAACCATTCTTTGTTAGTAACCTTTTAATTCGCTTTGAGGAAAATGTTGACCTCAAGAAGGAAAATTTTCATTGGGAGGTTCACCCAATTACATTTTGATGTGAAAGAAAGATGATTTTATTCTCCTTTGCTGAATGGAACTTCACAATACTTTTAAGAACCATTCTTTGTTTGATAACCTTTTAAGTCGCTTTGAGGAAAATGTTGACCTCAAGAAGAATAATTTTCATTGAGAGGTTCACCCAATTACATTTTGATGTGAAAGCAAAGAAATTTTGTTTTCCTTCACTGAATGGAACTTCTCAATAATTTCAAGAACCATTCTTTGCTGTTTTGTTTTAGGCCGTTTCAAGTCGCTCTCTTGTGAAAAATGTTGAGCTTGAGACGAACAATTTCCAGTTGAATGTTTATGCAATTTGTATTTTAATGTGAAAGAAATTTTTTTCTTCACAGAATGGAACATTTTCAATAATTTGACGAACCATTCTTTGTTTTTTGTTTTATTTTTTTTTTAATGAAGCTGTTATTGTTGCTGCTTTTGCTGGGCTTGGTACGTCCGTTGATACGGTTATTTTATTGTTTGCTTTTACTTTCAGCTTTTTGAAATTATAAAGCAGTTTCTTTTACGGAGTTTGACAACTGCTTTTTGCCTCATATTTGTTCACTGTTAATGTTGCCAGATTGTCTTTGCTTCTAAAGCAAACGCCAGGAGGCCCGTATATTCAACAGAGCAGTGAGTGTCACCGATTATTCCTAATCTTGGTAGTATTTTGTGGTACACAAATTCTCTGTCGATCAAAGGATCAGACTGCTAGTGGAGAAAAACCCGGTTTGTTTGCGGATCTTTCTGGTATTATTTGTTATCTCACACAATCAGTCCAAATGGAAATGAGTGCATGGAAAGAGAAAACATAAATTTTCTGTTTTTACTTCATATTGAAGTGGAAGCTAAACAGTTTAGCCCAGTCATTTTGTAGGTAACCGATTATTTTTATAAATCCAATCCACTGGTGATTTTAAAACTTTGAATGTGACACCTGCGGACAGCTGTGTGCCTACAGTGTCGGCCTGAGCCCTGAAAAGCCCCTTGCGCCGACACCGTTAAATTTCATAGACAACGTGATCATCGGTTCCCGATGGACAACCAAGATAAAAAAAAGGGATCCAATCAACCGAAAACGGTGATCACAGGGTGCAACAGTCACCAGTGCTTTTCAAACACCAGTGTGAGAAGGAGATGATATTGATCTGGAAACAAGTTTAGTTTGATCAGTTTCAGAGAATGAAATCCATTGGACGGTTAAAGAGAAAAGCGGCTGCAGAATTGGACCTTGTTATACATGTTGCATACACCGTAACATGACAGAAAGCAGCCCTATTTTCTATCTTTCTCATTGTGAAAGCCAATATGATGTCCAAGAAACTTATGTCTATTCGCATACAATAATATTACCTGGCGAGAAAAATAAAAAGAGCCCTTCACATATACTTAGGTAATGCTTTTGCTATGGTATCAGATCTAAAACAAAATCAGCCTCGTGCGTTTGAAAACAAAAATTCAGCAGGATGAACAAAAGAGCATAAAACCAAAACTTGGAAAGAAAAAATATAAATGGGCAGTGATTTGTGCTGTGATCAAAGCAGTAGTTTGAATTATCACCCCTCTCCCCACTCCTATCCCACCATTTTCTCTGTCCCTAAAACGGGACTTTTCATAGGTACATGTTGAAATCACCCATGGCTTTAAAGAGCCGCTCGGATGACATTACGAAAAGTTTTAAAATTTTCTTGATAATAGAGTTACTCTCCCATTATCTCCTATTATATTTGTGACACTCCATCATCCTATTTTGGACGTATTTGCAAAACTATCCCTTAAGTTATAAGTATTTGCAAAACTATCCCTTAAGTTATAAAAAAAATCAAATGAAAAAAAACAAAAATGATACCAGAATTTATAACATCAATTTTCTCGAGATTGCTAACAACATAAAATGTTGGTTCTGCTTCCTCACCAATATTGGTAAAGTTCCACATATTTGCAGAAAATATTCCATAATTTACAAAAAAAAAAACAAAAACCAACCCTTATCTCTTCAAACCTACCGTTGTATCAGAAGGACAATGTAAAGCTAAAACAATTTTTGCTGCATTTTTACCAATCAAGATTTGTACAATAGTAACATAATGGTGCAGCCAAATTAATTAAGGATAGCAACAAGTCTCCAAACCTCGAAGGTACTGGGTCCCCTGTCTATGACGTCATGGTCGACCATCCGGTAAAGAATCTGAAGTCTGTAGTCTGAGTGGCAGAAGACAATTATTCTCAACTCTAGGCTTTCCGAGTAAACGACGGAGGGGAAGATTTGTCTTACCGAGTAAACGACGGAGGTAAAGATTTGTCTTGCCAAGCAAAGGGCAGAGGATAAGATATGGCTGTTGTCGGGACTGGTCCTACCATCTGGACCTTAGTGAAGTACTCGCGTCGGTGTGGTCGTCAGGTGTGGATCGAATGGGGTGATCCCAGTCAAACACGAACAGTTGATCGGTAGCTGGAGAAAAAAAATACATGTATAAGTAACCGTGTTGATCCAAGTCCATTGAAGTTTTACAAGCAGTATTGTACCGGGTATTAAAACCGAGTATCGTGCCGGGTATCTGGCGTCGACAGACCATGATTTCAACATTTTTAACTGGTCGCTACACTTGCTAGTATAGAAAATGGTTCGTCCACTCTGGAAGTCATACAACTAATATGGAGCCTATATATTATTATATAAACTCTACTGCATAGCCCCACTTAAAAGGTCGTTTTGCTCCACGCGGTCCATGAAGGACATTCTCAACGTGTGTCAAGCCGATCCGGATATAATCTAGTATAGTATTTCAACAGCACTATGATATTAAAACAAACAAACATGCCTTAGTTCCCAAATTCTCTAACACAACAAATGTTACTGCTACAGTTCGCCCCTTTCTTATCTGTCTATCCCATAATGGCGGCTGGTTATGTTGTGACAGCAATGATTGGTCCAACTGTTGTCTATAGTGTATGTAACGCTTAAAAAGTGTTGTCCATTTTTTTTTTATTTGAAAATGAACATATGGGTTTTTGTTCTTCAACATCAATGCATGATTTAATACGAGTGGGTCCAAAGAAACGATTTTTCTCACTAAAGTCTTTAATTAGCTTAAAACTTACTTGAATATATTATATTCCGAAGTAAAACTTGAATTTCTTCAAGTTCCATCCATGTGATGATGTAAGTTGTCAGGAAGTCTGTTCTCAGGGACTTGTGATGAGGCTCACCTTCACAGTTTGGCGCCAGTCCACTGCTTGTTTAAGGCCGCTCTTGGATGGCTTTGTATGCAATGAAGCAGTTTAAGCCAGCCATCCGCGTTTTGATGACAAGTGAACACTATGGATCTTTCAACAGGAAGATGACTCATAAGTAGTGAGTCCCATTATAAGAGCCATAGTGTGTGTACATCCAAGAGTGGTAGATCTTAAGGCTTTATGTCGCGGGCAAATGTGTGTCATCTGAAAAGGAAATTAGTAGATTAGTGAACATGCTTGAAAATAATTGTAAAAGAGTAATTACATTCTTTAAAATGCATTCACTGTGGTTTTTGCTATATATATATATATATGATACATAAGATTTTGAACAGGACATAAAATGACGCTACAAATTCTGTTGGGAAAGGCTTCCTTTTGGTTCGCCAGTTCTAAAATATAATCAACATTTCAAGACCACAGCCATAATGGCAGCTTAGTAAATATCTTCGATGATATCTTTGTTCAAAAGAAAAAAAAATTTGAGAAATCTCAATCAAAAGTTTCTTTACAATGCTTAATTCCATGTAGATTCAAATAAAAGGACAGTTTTGAATTCTGATAGGACAGGGCACATCTTGGTACTTTTATTTTTGTTCGTACCATAAAAGCCTTAAAATGGACGTTTGGAAATAATATATTAAATTGATTTGGGAACTTTGGAATTAGCTGTTTCCAGCCATTTCCCGTCACAGCAAATTCCGACACGGGTTGACCACTTAACCTGAGAAAGTTTTCAAAACAATTGTCTGATATTCTTTTCAAGTTACCAGTAATGAATCTATTCAGTAGCGCCGATTGTGGACACTGTGACTCAAACATAACTTCTACACAGTGTGCTCGGAACTCTTTCTCTATTCAATGTAAACAGGGTGGACGAAAAGGAAGTCTTACTTATTCGTAAAACAGAAAAGGCGGCTTACCTTCCTGGGGGAGAAGAGGGTGAGAATGTTGCCATCAACATAGATTTCTTGTTAGTGAACATTTTGCATCCCAAAATAGTTGGCTTGTATTGTAGAGGAAAGTGATTTTCTGTGAGAAATGCTATTGGCAAAAACTCAACAAAATCCGTATTAACAAGAGGGCTTTTTGAGCCGTGCACTGTCTCGATGCTCTATAATTATTATACATCCCAGGCTCATAATCTGAGATTCAAATTCAAACGGTCTGCTTGCATCGGAATGTCAGCCTGGAGTGGTCTGAAGTCTGAAACCCACAGTAAGTGTTGGCGCAATTTTTGTAAATCTGCAGCTCAAGTGAGTGATCTGAGCACGGATCTCTCCACGCTCTTCACGGGACTGAGTGGAATTGTGTGGACACAACTGATCCAAGTCCATCAAGTTTGTCTAAACACTTACACCATGTACCAATGTCATTAGAAGCTCGCTGTATGTTTGTTTGTTGCTATTTTTGTTTTTGTTTTGTTTTTTTTTTCGTCGAGGAATTTTGCTACAAGGCCACTTGGAGGACAAAAAGATCGACTTTTTACTCTATGATAGAGTTAAGTTCATGAGGATTTGAGTTATTCAAGTTCAAGATACCAGGTAGTTTAAACAATCGTCGAGACTATTTTAGATGTGCAGGTCTTTAATTCGAGGTGACCACGGTAGAGAATAAATTATGCAACCGCTAACACAACTATAAATAACAAGACACGCCATTTCACTGTTGTTGTCAAGCGAGAATCTCAGTGTGTCGACTGAAGCCTAAATGTATGATTAGAAAAGGTCATATGAAATCACTCACCCTACCACGAGGTCCAGATATAACAGAGAGTCAGAGATATTAAGTGAGGATGAATATTAAAAAAAAATATAACAACCTGAAGCAGATATTGAAGCAGATATTGGGACTGTCTCTGTCTCTGTCTATCTGTATCTCTTTTCATGAAATATTCCGTCTTCCCGCAGTTTTCTTAAGCGCTGATCATCCCATCTCTTCTTTCCTTTTATTAACCTTTAAGACACAATTTAATTACTCCATCTGTCATTTCGAAATCATCTTGAGTTGAGGAACTTTTTCTCTCTCCCTCTCTCTCTCACTTTCTGTTTCTGTTTCCTTCTACCTCTGTTCCCTTATTTATTTCTATACATATCTGAAATTCTGCAACCCCCGTCCCTCTCTCTCTATCTCTTACACACACTCTCGCTCTATTTTCTGATCCTTTTCATACGACAAATTTGCTGACGTTTTACATTCCCTTCAAACCACACTAAATCCCACCAGACTTCACCATAATCTGGCTGACACATGTAAGCAATGGCTAGGGGAATTGGACAACTCTGGAACTAAAATCTACAATTCCCTCACTAGAACCCCAAATTCCTCTACAATGAAAGCCGAAGTTTGTCACGGGTGTAGAGGAAAACCTCTAAAAGAGACTGTACGAGACTCTGATCTTGTTTTCTTTTCCCCCCAAAAAAAAACCACCACAACGTTCAGTCATTTTCTTTTTCTCCTCCAAAAAATCAAATACATTATAGATCTCTAAACGTATGGGTTTTTTTTTTTTTCAAGAAATAACATTTCAGCTAAGACTGTCACACTGCATGCTCTCACCAAGGAGGCAGTGGGGAAAATACGATATGGACTTGGATTATTCAAGTTTTTGGAAACCGTTCTTGCAATTCATAAGCAAACCTTTTTTTTATTTAAAACTCAAAAGCAGTCATTTGGACTGCATGCTTGTTCCAGTATTTAATAAAAAGCAACAGCAACAATCTTTACACTCCCCCCCTTTACATACACACACACACACCTAAACCTCTACTGTCCCTCAAAACATCTTGTCAGAGCAGTCCAATTCACATTACTTCCCTCTCCACACGCACAATCGCAGTAACTCAGTACATGGCTATTGTAGATGGGAAGAAGTTGAAGGGTCCAAGATTTTTCTCAGAGATGTAGCTGCCCTATCTGTAATTATTTTTAAATGCATCTTATGTTACACATTAGTAACATAAAATTTTTTTTCTATGTACTATATCAAAGATCGTTCTAATAAGTTTGAACAAAAAACGTGCTATTCATTTTAGTTTTTACAGTAAAAATGTTTTGTAACAAGGGAAAAAAACGACGAAACTCATTTACGTTTTATTTTGAAATAAAAATAATTTTGTCATCCTTTACTGCTATGGCAAGAAGCATCATTTAGTGTTGAGATATTTGTCTACCTATGAGGATAAAGACAGCAACATCATCACTAGATAAAAGGTAAGTGACTTGTTATTGATCCACATATGAATGGTTTACTTATACCTTAGTTTTTGCTGAAACAAAATCTGTTTGTTTATTCAAAGGCGAGTTTACTTATATTCAAAGATAAACATTTCTATAACTTCAAAATTATCATGTACACATTTTATATAAAAAATTTCTTAATACTACATGTACTTTCTGTTCAAATGAAATACCATAATTATCACCTACACAATGTATATAAAAAAGATACTTAATATTGCTTTCTGTTCAAATGAAAGACCTTTTATTGTTTTTTTTCCACTATGACTGAGAGCAAAGGAATTACAAGAAGTAGAGAGTTCCTGCTTTAAAGGATTTGGACAAGGACGAATATATGAACTGAATGCATCAGAAAGACAAGATTTACTATAGCTGATAGCATTCAGCCTACAAGAATGAGCAGAGGAAAAACAAACAGTTCATGGGGGCAGGTTGACCTGATCCGAAACATGAGAATTACCTCGTTGTTGGTAAACACAGAAAATTATATCAAGAATCAAAGAACAGATAACAAAGAAGACAAAGAAAATCATGGGTAACAAGGAAGTCAAGGATCAGATCCAGTTGCACCAATGCATCATACATCAATGAAATATTCCAGTACCTGCCAGGGTAAGTTAAAATAATTATGATATTAAATATTTCATAGTGAAAGAACAAGTAATTATAAACTTGGTCATGAATGTATCTTAGCTATGATGTTATTCATGGCATTGTATTTTCATTTCACTTCTTATAGACATTTTGTTATATGAAACAACTTTTTCAATTGTGTAATATTCTTTTCCTGGTATTTTAAAGTCAAATTTGATGTATTTCAATGCCTGATAGAATCGTTTGATCTCTGCAGGATGTTAGTGTGGATCCATAAAAGAACAGATTGAAAGCCAGTGCAAATAGCAGAGGTACAAAAATGAGGCGAGCTTTTCAAGCATGTATGTTAAAATCATAAGCTATTGTCATATCTGCAGATTTAATGGTCAAAATAATTATATTGATGCCATTTTTAAAATATGATTAAACACGAGCAGACAGACACATTGTAAATTAAATTTTAGTTTACATACTTATCAATGTTGTGTGAAAAGAAAATGCCCATTACTATCTTGAATGTGAACAATATTTTAATGGGATTTATGTATTCTATCTTTCTTTTTGTAATTGTCCTTCCTATTAATGTGGGTATGTGGGAGTAAAGGTATAATCTTATAAAGAGCCAAATGACTCTGAATTATTTCCATTACTTTTTAAAAGCTCAAACACAGTGTATTTAACTTTTTTTTCATCCTTTTAGTTTAACTTTTGTTGTGTTCGTTGCAGGAGAAACAAACTTTGACGCTAGAGAGATTAGACAACACAGGTGTCAAGTGATGCTAAGTCAAACTCATACAGTTCTCTGCATGACTGGTCTTACACAAATTACTTATGTAACGATACAACAAGGATTGACAACAGCAAGTTTCACTTTTTAATTTTCATACCCACCTCTTCTTTAGGTAATCCTTTTTCTCTCAAGATTTCCCTTTATTTTCCTGGTTTTTGTGTAAATATTCATTCCTTCTTTTTTTGATGGTATAACTATAAGCCCTCAGCACACATTTGGAATTGTTTTTAAGTTTCGTGAAGTAAACTTGTAAAATATCCTACGTCATATATGAATAGTAATTATAGTATTATCAGCACCAATATAAGTGAAAGGAACACTAGGATGAAGAGCAGCTAAAATAGTTGATGCCAGAACTGTGGTTGTGGTGGTTGTATCAACACCAGAATCATTATAACCTTTTGTGATGCATTTTCTCTCTCTCTCTCTCTCTCTCTCTCTCTCTCTCTCTCTCTCTCTCTCTCTCTCTCTCTCTCTCTCTCTCTCTCTCTATCAATGTTAATTATACTTGTATAAATTTGTGCGGGCTTAGCTGCTTAATTGTTCTTGTTTATTTTTCCGAAATACTTTTTTTAAAAAAGGCTTTGTTCTTCCTTATTAGACTTTATCGTATGCACTAGCAACTTCACTTTTATCATAAGATTTTTTTACGGGTGTAAAATTTAATGTATTTATTGATTATATTGATGAATACAAAACACTCCATCCATAAGGCTAATCCATAATTCTAGGATGATTCTTTCACCATTGCCATCTTTACTTCGTTCCAAAGGTTTGATGTGTACAGATTTTACTACTATCTTGTCTTGTGTTGAGCATGTGGCTCAATCCAAGTGTTGCTCAGGTTGGATTTTGCTATCTCATTCAAGTCCATACGAAGACATCTACAGATCTGTCAAGAAGAATCGATTTAAATGTTTTAGAGACCTTTGTTTAGGTTTTCGACATTCCTTTTTCTTATCTATTAAGCACTCTACACCACATCGTTTCCTTTCACTTTCTGTGTCGTTCCTCTTTAAAGAGAAAAATTTCTTTTCTCTCAGCATCAGGTCCATTTTGTCTGAAATTTGACATGTTTAGGTTGGAAACAAATTACTTGTAATGAAAAATGTTCAGTTCTGGATTTTTCATGAACCTTCCATAAGATTTATTGTCCTTTTAGCGAAAATCCATTCCAGGCATTATTCATGCATGCTTTTTTTTCTCCTTTTAATCAGCTGTGTCACTAACACTAACAAGCACGCTTTATAACCAACACTGATGCACCTGTGTAATGTCAACTGATCCTTGTATCAGTTGGATTTATTTTCAATTAAGGGAAGAGTTCAATGGATCACGCTTGTATAGCTAGCTAACTGCAATGTTTGATAGGTTATGGCTATGGCTAGGTGGATAAAGGAGAATAAAAGTAATAAATTATGATACATTTTTTCTACGTAATAGTTCAGTCATACAAGCAAGACAGAAAAAGAGAGTCCAAACTTGTCTCAATCCAGGGATAGTACCACTGATAGCAGCCTCTTCAAAAATTTATTGCAGCAAATGTTAAATATTATTTGCTCTTCTCAATCTTTATTAAAACAATCACGTTAATTGTTCCAAGTACAAGTCCAAGAACCAACACTTGCTTTCAAAAAAGTTTGCTAGGGCTCATGATGTTAAAGGTGCCCTTAATTCATTTCGTCTTTGCTTTTTTTTTTTTTTTCGATTATCATTATGGATATACAGCGATCTCAATGGTGGTTAATCAAATGGTCACATTTGTTGAAGTTGTTTTGTGATATTTGTGTTGAAAGTAAAACAGTTGTTGGGAAGTAAGAGTAGTAATGGTGTTGTGGAAGTAGTAGTAGCAACAGCAGCTGCAGTGTAATAGGATGTTGACGGTTTAATGGTTATAATTATTAGCCGCATCAGGAAGGGCAATAGGTTTAGTATATCAGTAGATGTATTTTGTAATATCACTGTTATTTGTATTACTATTAGCCGCATCAGGAAGGGCAATAGGTTTAGTATATCAGTAGATGTATTTTGTAATGTCACTGTTATTTGTATTACTATCTACAATATCAGGACGCTCTATTGTTAGGATGATAACTGTGAAATCACACCACGGCCCTTTAAGAAAAAAAAATTGTTGGTTGTCTGTGAAGGAATTTAAGAGAATACAAAATCACTACCCATTTGGTTTAAGTATGTTCAAAGAAATCTGTTAGCTTCAACAATTCATTGCTTATAAACTTTAGACTATTAGTATTCATATCATTTTTACAGTTACTTAGAATTTCCACAATTTGAGATCTTTATATCACATATGTCTTACGAAGAAGTCCACATTAATCTACATATTCTATTGTTGCTGTAATTGATAAAACTGACTTTTTTTTTTTAATGTAAAGCGCATTAAAACAAACGTTATAGAAGCGGTTATCAATTGAAGAGAAACTACTATCAATCAATCAATCAGGTGTCGTTCTGTTAAGCGAAGGCAATTTTGACCTTCCACGCATCTCTATCTCTTGTGGCTTTCAGTGTATTCGTCACTCGTCCTACTTTGAGTCTCTTTGTTAGTCCATCCAACATCTTTTCCCTTGCTGCATTTTCCCTTGACCATTTTTAGTTCTCACGAGATGTTTTTGTTTCTCTTCTCATCACATGGCCATAAAAGGCTGCTTGGTGTTTTTTGTAGTCTGTTTAAGAGTGATCTTATTGTGTCAGCTTCTCATAACACTATTTTGTCTGATTTCTTTGCAGTGCATTAGATTTGTAGCATTCACAAAGGAACCACATTTCTGTTGCCTCCAGTTTCTTTTTTTTTTCTTTTCTATGCATTAATAAAAATAAACCATATAGGCTTATAGGTGTGATTTTCATTGTTGTAACTAGAGTTTTAGAAGAGCAGTTGAATGTATGATAGAGTGTATTACAATGAACACCAAAGGAAGAAGTGCCTGAGCTTTTGGAGGATTTTATACTTTTTTTTCAAAATTAGTTTGAGATCAATGTTAAAAATTTAGTAACAAGTGTTTGTGATATTAATATGCAATGCCATCAAGGATTTTATTTTCATTTTTACTCTCAGAAGAAATCAAAGACTTCTATTCTGTTTTATTTGTGCAATCAATTTTTTCATGATCATTATGAAGTGCATTTTTGTGTTATTCAGTGTTACTTTGCTGAGTACTTAATTTCTTGGATTTTATGCTATCCATCAATAAACGTACGATATGAAGTTTTACTTGAATTGTTAGATTTGAGTTTACATTTAATAAATATGGAAGTCAATATAATGAGTGCGAACTTTGGGTAACTCAAATTAACAACTTAGAACCGTTCAAAAAAAAAAAAAAAAAAAATTAAACACATTTTTTTTTGAGGAAAGAGTGATTTTGAAAAGGGGGGGGGGGGGTATGGGGTGGAAAGAGAGCATAAAGATGCTGAAACTCCTGACGTATAAATTAAGAGTAAATTTTTAGTTTCATTTCAATTATTAAATATATAGACTGGTTTGGACTGAATGTTAGCCAGACTAGCATTTTTTTTTAACTGTATGACTGAGAATGAGGTCAACTAGTTCTTAGGTACTTGTTACAAATCTGCAATAATTAGTCTTGTTAATTTTTTTTTTCCATTCTATGATCATAGTGACGATTTGGATGATCACGATTGTCATGATAATCATGGTTACGATTGGGATGATGATCATTGTCACGATTGGGATAATGATCAAGATAACGATTGTGATGTTGACGATTGTGATGATGAACATGGTGACGATTGGTATGATGATCATTATGACGATTATGATGATTATTATCGTGACGATTGGGATGAAGACGATTGTGATAATTATCATTGTTACGATTGAGATAATGACGATTGTTATAAGGATCATGGTGACGATTGGGATAATGAAGATTGTTATGATGATCATGGTGACGATTTCAACGATAATGATTGTCATGATGATCATGGTGACGATTAAGATAATGATCATGAAGACGATAGGGATGATAATCATGGTGAAGTCTATGATGATGATAATGGTGACGATTGGGGTAATGACGATTGGGATGATGATCATAGTGAAAATTGGGATAATGAAGATTGTGATGATGATGTAAGTGACGATTGTGATGATGATAATAGTAACGATTAGGATGATGACGATTGTGATGATGATGATGGTGACGATTGCGAACATGACGATTGTGATGCTGATCATGGGGACGATTGGGAAAATGACGATTGTGATGATGATCATATTGACGATTAAGTTTATGACGATTGCAATGATGACCATGGTGACGATTGTGATTATGATCATGGTGACGATTGTGATGATGATCATGGTGACGATTGTAAAAATGATCATCGTGAGATTTGTGATAATGATCATGATGACGATTGTGATTATGATCATGATGACGATTGTGATGATGATTATGGTAACATTTGAAATGATAAACATGGTGACGATTGTGATGATGATTATTGTGACGATTTAATGATGATCATGATGACGATTGTGATGATGATCGTGGTGACGATTGGAAAACTGACGATTCAGATGATTACCATTGTGATGAGGATCATGGTGACTAACGTGATGATAACGATTGTGACGATGATCATGGTGGCGATTGTGATAATGACGATTGTCATGATAAACATGATGACGATTGTGATGATGATCATGGTGACGATTGGGATAATGACGATTGTGATGACCATCATGGTGAAAATTAGGATGGTGATCATAGTGACGATTGTGATGATGAACATGGTGTTGATTGGTATGATGATCATTATGGCGATTGTGATGGTTATTATCGTGACGATTGGGATGATTATAATGAAAACGATTGAGATGATGATCATGGTGACGATTTAATGATGATCATGGTAACGATTGTGATGATCATCCTTGGGAATTGGGATGATGAAGATTGTGATGATGATGTTAGTGACGATTGGGACGATGACGATTGTGATGATGATAATAGTAACGATTAGGATGATGACGATTGTAATTATGATTATGGTGACGATTGTGATGATGATGATGGTGACAAATGCGAACATGACGATTGTGATATTGATCATAGTGACGATTGGGAAAATGACGATTGTGATGATGATCATATTGACGACTAAGATTATGACGATTGTAATGATAGTCGTGGTGACGATTGTGATGATGATTATGGTGACATTTGTAATGATAATCATGGTGACGATTGTGATGATGATCATTGTCACGATTGTAATAATGATCATGATGAGGATTATGATGATGATCATGGTGACGATTGTGAAGATGATAATAGTGACGATTGAGATGATGATCATGGTGACGATTTAATGATGATCATGGTAACGATTGTGATGATCATCCTTGTGACGATTGTGATGATGATCATGATAACGATTGTGATGATGATAATTATGACGATTGTGATGATGATCATGGTGACGATTGTGATGATGATTATGGTGACGATTGAATGTTGATCATGGTGACGATTGGGATGATGATCATGGTGACGATTGGGAAACTGACGATTGAGATGATTACCATTGTGATGAAAATCATGGTGACTTATGTGATAATAACGATTGTGATGATCATCATGATAACGATTGTAATGATGATAATGGTGACGATTGTGATGATGATCATGGTGACGATTGTGATGATGATTATGGTGACGATTAAATGATGATGATGGTGACGATTTAATGATGATCATGGTGACGATTGTAATGATGATCATGGTGACGATTGGGAAACTGACGATTGAGATGATTACCATTGTGATGAGGATAATGGTGACTAATGTGATGATAACGATTGTGACGATGATCATGGTGGCGATTGTGATTATGACGATTGTCATGATAAACATGATGACGATTGTGATGATCATCATAGTGACGATTAGGATGATGTTCATGGTGACGATTATGATGATGATCATGGAAACGATTATGATGATCATGGTGACGATTGTAATGATGATCATAGTGACGATTGTGATGATGATCATTGTGACGAATGTGATGATTATCAAGGTGACTATTAGAATGATGAACATGATGACGATTGGGATGATGATCATAAGGACTATGATGATGATGATCATGATGATTAAGATAATGTGATTTTTGTGATGATCATGGTGACGATTGGGATAATGTCGAGTGGCATGATGACGAATTTATGATAATCATTGTCACGACTGGGATGATGGTCATCGTGACGATTGGGACGATGACGAATGTTTAGATGATCATGGTGACGATGACGATGATGACGATTTTGATTATGAACATGGTGACAATTGTGACAATGATCATGATGATGATTGGGATGATGATCATTTTGACGATTGTGATGATAAGCATGGTGACAATTGTGATGATGGTCATAGTGACGTTTGTGATGATAATAATGGTGACGATTGTGATGATGATCATGATGACGATGTTGATGATGTTCATGATGACGACTGAGATGATGGTGACGATTGGAATGATGATCCTGATGACGATATGGATGATGACGATTGGGATGATGATGATTGTGATGATGATCATTGTGCCAATTGGGAGGATAACGATTGTGATTATCATAATGACGATTGTAATGATGACAATTGGGATAATGATCATGGTGACGATTGTGATAATCATTGTACGGATTAGGATGATGATCATGATGACGATTGAGATAAGGACGATTGTGATAATGATCATGGTGACGATTGTGATGATGATCACGGTGACGATTGGGGATGATTATCAATATAAGAATTTGGATGATTATCATGTTAGCGATGGATAATGATCATGATGACGATTAGGATAATTATCATGGTAAAGATTGGGATGATGATCATGGTGACGATTTTTATGATGATCATGTTGACGATTAAGATGATAATCATGCTGACGAATTTATAATAATTATTGTGACAATTGGGATGGTGACGATTGTGATGTTGACCATTGTAACGATTTTGAAGATGACCATGGTAACGATTGTGATGATGATCATAGTAACGATTGTGATGATGACCATGGTAACGATTGTGATGATGACCATGGTAACGATTGTGATGATGATCATGGTGACGATTGTGATGATGACTATTGTAACGATTGTGATGATGATCATGGTGACGATTGCGATGATGACGTCTGTGATGATGTTCATGATGACGATGTGTATGATGATAACAGTGACGATTGGGATAAAGACAATTGTGATGATGATGATAATGACCATTGGGATGATGACGATTGTAATGATGATCATGGGACGACTGGGATGATGATCATGTTGACGATTGGGATGAAGATTATGATGACTATTGTTATTATGATCATGGTGACGATTGTGATGATAATCATTGTGACGATTGTGATGATGATCAAGATGACGATTGTGATGATGATCATGGTCACGATTGGGAAGATGATCATGATGATGATTTTCATAATGACGATTGTGATGATGCTCATGATGACGATTGAGATGATTATCATGATGACAGTTACGATGATGATGTCTGTGATAATGTTATTGATGACGATGTGTCTGATGATAAAGGTGACGATTGGGATATAACAATTGTGATGATGATGATGGTGACGATTGGGATGATTACGATTGTGATGATGATCATGGTGACGATTGTGGTGATGACGATTATGATTATGATCATGGTGACGATTGTAATGATGATGATTGCTACAATTGTGATGATAATCATGGTGACGATTGAGATGGAGATAATTGGGATAAATATCATGATGGCGATTGGGATGATGACAATTGTGATGATGATTATGATGACGCTGTCGAAGAGGATCATGGTGACAATTTTGATAATGATCATGGTTACGATTGTAATGATGATTATGGTGACGATTGTGATAATTATCGTGACGATTATGATGATGATTATGGTGACGATTGGGATGATAAAAATGATGATGATTGGGATGATGATCATGACGACTATGTTGATGATGATCATGATGACGATTGGAATGATGGTGACGATTGGCATGACGATCATGATGACGATTGGGATGATAAAGATTGGGATGATAATCATTGTGATGATGATAATGGTGACTATTGCGATGATGACGATTGTGGTGATAATCATGATGACAATAAAGATGATGACATTTGGGATAATGATCATGGTGCCGAATCGCATGATGATGATTGGGATAATAATTATGGTGACGATTGTGATAATCATTGCACCGATTGGGATGATGATCATGATGACGATTGTGATGACGATCATGGTGACGATTGAGATAATGACGATTGTGATAATGATCAAGGTGACGATTGAGATTATGACGATTGTAATGATCATCATGGTGAAGATTGTGATGGTTATCATGGTGATGATTATGATGATGATCATGATGATGATTGAGAAGACTATCAGGATGACCATTGGGATGATAACGATTCTAATAATGATGATAATGACGATTGGGATGATGACGATTGTTATGAGAATAATGGTGATGATTTTGATAATGACGATTGTGATGATGATGATAATAACGATTGGGATGATGACGATTGTAATGATGATCATGGTGACGATTGGGATGATAATCATAGTGACAATGGGATAAATCATGATGATATAATGTGATGATGATCATGATGACGATTGGGATTATGATCATGATGACGATTAGGATAATAATCATGGTGACGATTGTAATGATGATCATGGTGATGATTTTGATGATAATGATGGTGACGATTGGGATGATGATCATGGGGACGAATTTTATGATAATCATTGTGACGATTGGGATAATGATCATCGTGACGATTGAGATGATGACGATTGTGATGATGATCATGGTGACAATTGGGATGATGATGATGGTGACGATTTTAAGATGACCATTGTGACGATTAAGATGATTGTCATGGTGACGAATGTGATGAAGATCTCGGTGACGATTGGGATGATGATTATGGTGATGATTGTGATCATAATCATAGCGACGATTGGGATGAATATCATGGTGACGGATGTGATGATGATCATGGTTGCAACTGGGATAATGACGACTATGGTGATGATCATGGTGATCATTGGGATGATGATCATGATGACGATTGTGATGATGATCATGGTAGCTATTGTGATAATTATGGAAACGATTGTGATGAAGATCATAGTGACGATTGTAATGATGATCATAGTGACGGATGTGATGATGATCATTGTGGTTTTTTAAATGATGATCTTGGTCACGATTGTGATGATGATAATGATGACGATTGTGATGATGATCATGGTGACGATTAGGATGATGACGATTAAGATGATGATCATGCTGACGATTATGATAATGATTCTTTTGACGTTCAAGATGATGACAATTGTAATGATGATCATGATGACGATGTTGATGATGATCATTGTGACAATTGAGATAATGACAATCATGGTAATGATCATGGTGACGACTGGGATAATGACAACTGTGGTGATGATCATGATGAAGATTTTGATGATGATTATGGTGAAGATTTGGATGATGACGATTGTAATGATTATCATAGTGACGATTGTGATGATGATCATGGTTACAATTGCGATGTTGATCATAGTGACGATTGTGATGATAATTACGGTGACGATTGTGATGATGATCATGCTGACGATTGTGATGACGATCATGGTGATGATTGTGATGATGATCATTATTAAGATTGTGATGATGATTATAATGACGATTTGAAGATGATCACTGTGAAGATTGTGATGATAATTATGGTGACGATTGTGATGATAATCTTGTCGCCGATTGTGATGATGATCATGGTGATGATTGTGATGATCATCATGATGACGATTTTAATGCTGATCATTATGACTATTGTGATGATGATCATGGTGACGATTTCTATGATGATCATGATGCCTATTGCGATTATGATCATAATGACGATTGGGATGATGACGATTGGAATGTTGACGATTGGAATGATCTTCATGGTGACGATTGTGATGATGATCATGGTTACGCTTGTGATGATGATCATGGTGACGATTTCTATGATGATCATGATGCCTATTGCGATTATGATCATAATGACGATTGGGATGATGACGATTGGGATCATAATCATGGTGACGACTGGGATAATGACGATGTTGATAATGATCATGGTGACGATTGGGATCATAATCATGGTGACGATTGGGATGATGGTCATGGTGAGGATTGGGATGATGATCATAGTGACGATTGTGATGATGATCGTTGTGACGATTGGGATGATGATCATGTTGATAATTGTGATGATGATCATGATAACGATTGTGATGTCGATCAATGTGACGATTGTGATGATGATCATAACGACGATTGTAATGATATTCATTGGAACGAGTGTGATGAAGATCATTTTAACGATTGCTCTAATGGTCATGGTGACGATTGTGATGATGATCACGGTGACGATTGTGATGATGATTATGGTGCCAATTGAGATGATGATCATGGTGACGAGTGTGATGATGATCATGAACGCAATTTTCATGATGTTCATGATAACGATTGTAAAGATGATCATTGTGGCGATTGTTATGATTACTATGGTGACGATTGTGATGATAATCATGATGACGATTGTGATACTGTTCATGGTGACGTTTGTGTTGATAATCATGGTGACTATTGTGAAGATGATGATGGTTATGATTTTTATGATGATCTTGATAACTATTGTGATTATGATCATAATGACGATTGGGATAATTACGATTCGACTGATGATCATGGTGACGATTGTGATGATGATTATGGTTACGCTGTAATGATAATCATGGTGACGATTGGAATGATGATTATAGTGACGATTGTTATGATGATCATGATGACGATTGTGATGATGATCATGGTGACAATTGTGATTATTATCAAGGTGACGATTCTGTTGTTGATCATGATAACGTTTGGAATGATGATCATGGTAACGATTGTGATAATGATCATGGTGACTATTTTGATGATGATCATAGTGATAATTGGAATGATGATTATAATGACGATTGGGATGATGATCATGATGACGATTGTGATAATGATCATGATGATGATTATGATAATGATCATGATAACGGTTGTCATGATTATCATGATGACGATTGTGATGATGATCATGCTGACGATTGGGATGATGATCATAGAGACCATTGGAATGGTGATTATGGTGACGATTGTGATGATTATAATGGTGACGATTTGGATGATGATCATGGTGACGATTGGGATGATGTCGATTGGGATGATGATCATGGTGACGATTGTAATTATGATCATGGTGACGATTGTGGTGATGATCATGATGAAGATTTTGATGATGATTATGGTGAAGATTTGGATGATGACGATTGTAATGATTATCATAGAGACGATTGTGATGATGATCATGGTTACAATTGCGATGTTGATCATAGTGACGATTGTGATGATAATTACGGTGACGATTGTGATGATGATCATGCTGACGATTGTGATGACGATCATGAACGCAATTTTCATGATGTTCATGATAACGATTGTAAAGATGATCATTGTGACGATTGTGATGATTATCATGGTGACGATTGTGATGATAATCTTGTTGCCGATTGTGATGATGATCATGGTGATGATTGTGATGATCATCATGATGACGATTTTAATGCTGATCATTGTGACTATTGTGATGATGATCATGCTGACAATTTCTATGATGATCATGATGCCTATTGCGATTATGATCATAATGACGATTGGGATGATGACGATTGGAATGATGACGATTGGAATGATCATTATGGTGACGATTGTGATGATGATCATGGTTATGCTTGTGATGATGATCATGGTGACGATTTCTATGATGATCATGATGCCTATTGCGATTATGATCATAATGACGATTGGGATGATGACGATTGGGATCATAATCATGGTGACGACTGGGATAATGACGATGTTGATAATGATCATGGTGACGATTGGGATGATAATCATGGTGACAATTGTGTTGATGATCATTTTGACGATTGGAATGATGATCATGGTGACGATTGGGATGATGATCGTGGTGACGATTGTGATAATGATCATGGTGACGATTTTGATGATGATCATAGTTACAATTGGGATGGTGATCATGGTGACGATTGGGATGATTATCGTAGTGACGATTGAGATGATGACGATTGGGATGATGATTATGGTGACGATTGTGATTATGATCATGATGATGATTGGGATGATGATCATGGTCACAATTGTGATGATGATCATGGTGACGATTGTGATGATGATCATAGTGACGATTGGGATGATGACGATTGGTGATGTTCATAATGACGATTGTGATGATGATCATGGTGACGATTGGGATGATGATCATGGTGACGATTGGGATGATGATCATGATGACGGTTGGGATGATGATCATGGTGACGATTGGGATGATGACGATTAGGATGATGATCATCGTGACGATTGGGATGATGATCATGGTGACGATTGGGATGATGATTATGGTAACGATTGGGATGATTTCGATTGTGATGATGATCATTGTGACGATTGGAATGTCGATGATGATGATCATGGTGACGATTGTGATGATGACGATGGTGATGATTATTATCATAATTGTGAGGATGAAAGTAACAAATGATTGAAGACGATCGTGATTACACAAGATGATGATGATGATGATGCTAATTCTCATGCTTGTGTTATCTTACCTTGACATAGATTGCGGTCGTAATAATATTTAAAAAACAGAAATTAAAAAAAAAATTACTTTTATTCATAGCTTTCCTTACCCTTGGCCCATTAAATAACTGTATATTCGAGGACTTTTTTTTAAAGAGTTGTGAAAGTTAGAATTGAGTTTTTTCCCCTTGAATCATCTATAATTTAAAAATAAGCATTTATTATATTAATAAGGAAAACTTCAAAGTTGCGAAAGCAACCATAATATTCTAGAGAGAACTGGAGAATGTTGTTCCGTGTACCAAGTAATGAAGAAACGCTACGGATGCAGATTAATCTGAAGGGTTTTTTTTATCATAAAGCTATTTACCAATTCTCTAATTCTGCGATTTTGAAGAGACCTGACAAACCATGACGTTTGCTCAAACCTATGTGGTTCTGAGGATTAAAATCTATATTATACCTATTTCATACTAGTTATTTAAATCGATATGTTTACCGTTCTTATTGGAGAACGAACGAATGAACGAGAATACCTTATGATTAAAACAATTATCACACGACAAAAATTCTGTATGTATATTGCAGTCTGATAAGGTCACTACGAAAGAGGTTTTTCTAGTTCTCAACAATGCAATTCCTCAGCTGGAATAAATTTTCCCCAAATCTCAATTAAACCAATAGATCTGATTAATCCTACAAGGAGATTATAGTAAGTCTTTGAGTGACATATCACTGATACTTAAACGTTACTCACTCGTTTACTTAGATTCATGATGGAGACAATGATAAACTTAACGATACGAGGAATGTTAATAACAATCATAAAGGTGGTGTTGATGTCGATGATGATGATGATGATGATGACGATGATGATGATGACGATGATGACGATGATGATGATGATACTGATGTTAATAACGATCATAGAGGTGTTAATGATGTTGATGATGTTAATAACGATCATAAAGGTGGTGATGATGTCGATGATGATGATGATGATGATGATGATGACACTGATGTTAATAACGATCATAGAGGTGTTCATGATGATGATGATGATGATGATGATAATGATGTTAGTAACGATCATAAAGGAGGTGGTGATGATGATGATGATGATGATGATGATGATGATAATCATAATGATGGTAGTAACATTGAGGATAAATAATTCGATGATAAGAATATCATTTTGCTGATCCTCAAGATGCTGATGGTGCTGTTTTTGATGGAAATAAAAATGACATGTACAGTATAATACTGCTGGTGTTGATGGCAATCGTAGTCTTATCAAAAACAAAATAGAAAAAAAGAAGATGAATCATAATATATACCACTTGAAAAAGGGTAGAGAAGTGAGCAAGAGAACCAAAACGACGAGAGTAAAATTAAGGACAATCATAGAAGTACAAAGCTTTGCTTGATAAGACCAGGATTATACAGGAGACAGCAAGGACTGGGAAGTGAGAAAATAAACCAGGAAAAAGTGAATAGCGGTAAAGGCGATGAGATCAGCACTAATAAGTTGAAAACAAGAACAAAAACGAAGACGATAGAATTATGAAATGAAGGGCGACAAAAAAGGAAATAGACAGAGGAGAACCAGAGTTAAGGCCTAAGAAAACAAAGGGTCGAAGCGACGAGGTAACAACGAAGTAAAACATGAAATGAGGCGATGACGGGTCATCTTCTGTTTTTAATAATAAATGCTGGATAAAATTAGGGCATATTTTCAATGGGATCGTCTATTAGTTCTTTTTCCACAGCATTAATCTTTTTTCTCACTGTAAATGCCATTCCTAAGAGGACGTTTTGTAACGATATAAACAAAATAATCAGACAGAATAAAAATAGTCATAGAAGATCGATGACGTAAAGAACCAAGTTAGCAAATAAACATTTTTAGAGACAAATGGCACATATTTTGTATTTTTGCCAAGAAGCACTTCCATTAAGCATACCTGTTTCCACTATTTTTCATACATCTTTAAAATAACTAAAAGGGTGTTTAATGGAGTATAATTGTAGCATGAATGCTGGTAGAGAAAAAAACGAGATTTCTGAAAAACAAGAAGCCAATTTGTGATTACATTACCAGTAAATTTACTCCAGAGATTTGATTTTGAGCATAGCGCTTGAAGAGGTATATACGTAGATATGGTTAACTGGACTTTTGACTCAACCTCATTCTCGTTGAAGCAGGGTACAAAGTTATAGAGTAAGACGAGTGTGTGGGTGTGGGGGAGAGGGGACAAAGTTATAGAGTAAGACGAGTGTGTGGGTGTGGGGGAGAGGGGACAAAGTTATAGAGTAAGTCGAGTGTGTGGGTGTGGGGGAGAGGGGACAAAGTTATAGAGTAAGACGAGTGTGTGGGTGTGGGGGAGAGGGGACAAAGTTATAGAGTAAGACAAGTGTGTGGGTGTGGGGGAGAGGGGACAAAGTTATAGAGTAAGACGAGTGTGTGGGTGTGGGGGAGAGGGTACAAAGTTATAGAGTAAGTCGAGTGTGTGGGTGTGGGGGAGAGGGGACACAGTTATAGAGTAAGTCGAGTGTGTGGGTGTGGGGGAGAGGGGACAAAGTTATAGAGTTAGACGAGTGTGTGGGTGTGGGAGAGAGGGGACAAAGTTATAGAGTAAGACAAGTGTGTGGGTGTGGGGGAGAGGGGACAAAGTTATAGAGTTAGACGAGTGTGTGGGTGTGGGAGAGAGGGGACAAAGTTATAGAGTAAGACAAGTGTGTGGGTGTGGGGGAGAGGGGACAAAGTTATAGAGTTAGACGAGTGTGTGGGTGTGGGGGAGAGGGGACAAAGTTATAGAGTAAGTCGAGTGTGTGGGTGTGGGGGAGAGGGGACAAAGTTATAGAGTAAGACGAGTGTGTGGGTGTGGGGGAGAGGGGACAAAGTTATAGAGTAAGACGAGTGTGTGGGTGTGGAGGAGAGGGGACAAAGTTATGAGTCGGACACTTTGCGGTAGAGAATTATTCAGAACGTGATCGACGTGATTGGAAATCTACCCTGACCAGCTGCCATGTTTCAGATAAAACACACTGCAGTTCATAGACAGGTGTATTATATTTCCTTGACGATTTGGGTGTTATCATGTATGACGGTTTTAGGGACGCCTCTCGTCATTATTCTATTTATGTCAGGCTTACTAGTTGTTCAAATGATGCTGTGGTCTGTGAAAAGAACAAAGCGGAGTGGAAAGCGGGAGGCAGACAAGAGCGTATCAGCATTCCGAAATTTTATTGTCTTTTATTGAATGGATTACCTTCACCGCGGACATAAAGAAGGCTGCCGAAGCTGCGAGGTCGGACGACACTCCTAGCGGAAGGCCTTAATAAAAAATAAAATATTGATATTGCATAATTAGCTTCAGAAATTTGCCTGTTTTTTCCATGGGAATATGTTTTAAAATTAGCTTTTTTCAATGTTCTCCTATTTAAACTTTGGAGCGATATCAATTCCCAGTCTGATCATGGTGAGACTCTATCACTAATTCAGAGAGCTGTCCTTGTCTCTCTGTGTTGGGTATAACGAGCAGGTTTTTCTTTCTAGAATGCTATTATTGCATATTTCACGGTGCCATTAGAGAAACTGCTTATTATTTGTTGTGAAAAATAGACTTAAAATCCGTATCCCAATATTCACAGCAAATTTAAAATGCTTTTTCCTTCTCATCTTTTAACGCTAATGTTTTATTTTTGAATAATATACATCAACAGAACTTGAGTTAGCATTTTGTCAGTGTGGTTTAGTTTCTAAGCTTATCTGATAAAAGTACCTCTGTCAAAACTTTACTCCAGCAAAACAAATGAATCGCAGCATGGAGGCGTCATGCTCACTTAACTGTTCGCACGCAATTTATCGCCGTTCAATTTTTAAGCATCGCAATAGGGCAACCCCTAGAAGTTTGTCTCAGCTTGTAAAAAATAATTATTTCATCCTTGTAAACTGCCCCGCATAGTGGACTGCTCAATGGGTCAAAACTAAGAGTTTAGATCAAGTGAGTTTGGAAAAAAAAAAACCACACCAGTCATAAGAACTTTTATCAGCACAAAGAATTGATTAGGAGAACTATAAGTATAACATTACAAGGAAAATGTAGTACCAACTCAAGCATACTATTTTAGAAAAAAAAGGCAGGTTTTTCTAATGTCAACAAAAAATAAATAAATAAAGTAATAAGTAAATAAATAAATCATAAGCGCCCAGTACGTTGTAAAAATAAAAATGGAAAAAATTATGATAATGATATTATTTTCCATGCAACATTTATCTGTCTTTCCGTTTCAAAACAACCATTTTTTTGTTTCTGTTGCAGTCACTCCCGCATGATAACGGTATTAAATGAACCTAATTCTCAGTCAGCCTGACATAGTTGTGGTTAATTTTTATATTTTATTGGCTTGACGTAAAACAGAACGTGCTTAGATAATTCTTTTCTTGACATCAAATATAACTCTTTAATTTCTTTTTCTACAACATGTATAACAAGAAGAAAATATGAGGTAATAATGATGTCTGAAGAACTCTCCTAGGCTTCACTTGCCGGCATCGAACTCAAACCCTTCTCTTTCCTCCTCTTAAACGCCATCCTTCTCCTCCTATTTCCCCACCTACATATCCTCTTCTATTTCCTATTCTTTTCCCTTGGCGACTTTTTTAGTCTACTTCCGCTTCTTATTATTTACCTTCTCCTTTCTCTTCTATTATTCTTCCCCTACCTCCTCTTCCTCTCCTCAATCTTCGTGATCCTCCTCTGTCTCTTACTCATTTTTATTCTCCGACGCTACAATTACTCCTATAAGTCTTGTTATTTTTGTTGTTGTTGTTGTTGTTGTTGTTGTTGTTGTTGTTCTTCTTCTTCTTCTTCTTCTTCTTCTTTTTCTTCTTCTCCTTCTAATTGTCCTTCTCCTGCTTCTGCTTCTTCTTCTTCTTCTTCTTCTTCTTCTTCTTCTTCTTCTTCTTCTTCTTCTTCTTCTTCTTCTTCTTCTTCTTCTTCTTCTTCTTCTTCTCCCCCGCGGATGCTTCGGGCGCACTGATTGGCCCCCGCCCATTCCACTTTTGGGGCTCGAATGCGCGTCTGAGGCGCTTTGCAAAGGGGCCCCAGACTGGCTGCTATTTTATTCTCTCACTGGACTGTTGTTTGTAGCGGTCCCCACGTCCTGTTCGTGCCCACGTGTGGTCATTTTGAATGAAAAAATATAAAGAAAACGATGGGTTTTTTTTAATTGTTTTTTTTTTTTTTAAGGCTTTTTCCCCTTAAAGCTTCTTATGAATTAATGCTACATTTTTGATGTACTTGTTCTGAAAATATTTTTTTTATGTACGTGTTTTGAAAATAAAAATTGAACTATTTGAAGATCCAAACAAAAATTTTGTTGTTTTTATTTTTTCTTTCGATGAAAGTTTGGAAAATAATTTATTGTCTTCCTTTTTAATTTTTGGCTGTTTTTCTATCAAATGATAAATACATGAACTTTGTTTGTATTTGCACGGAAGAAAAAGTTTGGAGCTACAAATACTAGTAATACCTAAATAATTACGTTCAAATTGTCCCTCTCCCTTCAAATGTTTCCCTAATCTCGTTTTACTTGCTGCTTTACATCTAGTAACACTAGTTTACTGCTAGTACTAGTCTGAGACCAGAAGTAAAAATAAATCAAATGCGTGGGTCAGTGCAAGGTCTGTGTAACAGAATGGAGTTGGATAGATTAAAAAAAAAAAAAAAGAAAAAGAAAAAGTCTTTCCAAGCTCTAAAGCCCCCTTCAGACGTACAGTTTTTTGTATCCGATGAAGCCACCCGGTCAGTCCATGAGAATAAAAATAGTAGTGCAAAGAAGCGGCTTGACAAAAATCGTACCGGATAGCTTGATATCTGGCGCAGCTAGATATTTCCCATCCAGTGAACATCCAGTGAACTGGGGCACTGGCGCCTTGAGGTCGTTACTTTGATCTTGCCGCGCGCGGAGCTAAAAATACGAATAAAAATATTTTGCATTACTTGTCCAATCTAAAAATTAATACGATTTTCGTGATCAGCGACCTTCAATTAGTCAAAATTTCGCGGGCAACAGAATTTAACGATAGATTAAAAAATAAAAACAATCATTGGTTATGTAACTACATAGGCCCTAGCCTAGCCCATCTCGTGTTTGTGGGGGGATGGGGGGGGGGGGAGGGGGGGTACTTATGTAGGTGTGTGTGTTTCGTTTAATGTTCCACATACCATTTTTAAAGTCTGCCCACGGCCTACTGAACTGGTTTTTTTTATATTATTATTTTGATTTTTTCCTTTGAGAAGAAGAATATTCTCAATTCTAGATGAAGACCGCATTTAGTCAGTGCAGTGTGCTCTGATTGTAATGTTGTGTATGTAGGGTGTAGCTGGAGTAACAAACAAACTGTCTTGGAGTTTTTAGAAATGTATCGTTCCCTACCAGCTTTATGGAAAGTTAAATCAAAAGAATATTCGAACAAATTCGCCAAAGACAAAGGTTACAATCAATTAATTGAGTTCTGCAAGACCTCCGAAAAAGAGGCAGACAAAACATATGTCGTCACAAAAATTAATAATTTAAGAAGTTCATTTAGAAAAGAGATGAAGAAAGTTGATAAATCAAAACTGTCAGGAGCTGGCACAGATTTGGTGTATGAACCAAAGCTTTGGTATTACAGAGACATTCAGTTTATACAAGACCAAGAGATTGTGAGGTCAGGTGCGTCAAATTTGGATGTTGATATGCCTACTTGCAGTAGAAACCTTCTACAAGCACCACTGGACGAGTCTCAATCATCTTCACAAGAAGTCGAAAGAGAAATTTTTCAACAAAACTTAATGCGCATGGTTCAATCGTAATTAGTTTAATTTTAACTTGACAATACTTTCGTTTCGCAATTGTTAATTGACATGTTTTGCCATATTGTTGGAATACTTTTGTAAGATGTACTTTATTGCCGAATTTTATTATACACGTTTTCTATGGGTTTCCATAGAGCAGTTGTTCATTATTAGTTCAAAACGAACAAAAAATCTTCTGTTTTCTCATGATTACTATTAAATTGACCATAGCTACTCTGGTAGTGGTAGCAGAAATACCTGGGCATATAATTTTGCCTGTGGCTATTTTCAGAAGTTAAACTAAGATAATAAATTCACTTTGCTCCAAATTTTAGAATTCTGTATTTTGTGTTTTGTTTTAAGTTTAAAAAAGGCACTAGCTAATGGAACGAGTTGTACAGATGTACAAAGCATTTTATATGTTTACGGTTTTTATATGTAGTAATTTCACTTCCACTTAAGTTTACACAGTGTACAGAAGCTTTATAGCGTGGATGCTTTGCCTACATCAATCACCTCAAACGATTGTAAATATCACTTCCTTGTCGCAAAGATGGGCCTATAATACATTTTAATATATATATAATGAAATGAATAAATTGATTTACTCACGTTCATGTAATCCGCAACGAGAGCATCGTAAATTGCTGAGCAGGTCTCTGGAATGATTTGGCACTGCGAAGGAGCAGAAATGCAAGCTGAAAATTTCAAATCCTGAAAGTTTGCATCTGTTGCTAGAAACCGAAGAGTTGCGGTCAATCTCTGATGTGGAGAGATTGCATCTCACATCACAGTTGATTGTCATTCAATTTTCGGACTTACAATGCGAAGTAAATATAGGTACGTCGCCTCATCCATCCTTGAAAAATTATTGAAGTCTTCTGGGTATACCCGTAATTCTTCCAGGAGGTTAGTATGAGTGTAAATATTTCTTTTTAATAGCCAATTTTTCGTCCAAATAGTCCTACGTTTATGCTTCTTTCTAGACTTTAAGAGAACAACAAACGCTGCTAAATCGAAATCAATTTGTTCATCCTCCATTTTTGTGAACGTTTTGAATTTCGCGCGAACTAGATACGACAACCCAATGATGTCATCATCTCGGCCAAGATTTGAATGATCAGGTCAACTGATATCCAACTGATGCATGTAAACGGTCCTATGATTGCTAATCCGGTTAGTGTCAGTTTCAACTGACCGGAATGGCTTTACCGGATACAAAAAAACTGTACGTCTGAAGGGGGCTTTTTAACTCTGTTAAGACACTCAACTGAGAACTTAAAAAAAAACTGCTTTAGAAATATATATTTTTAACAAGTCTTGCAGATTGTTCCAGCGGCAAAAAATATGTAAAGGAGGAAACATATTAAGTAAAAACAAACTGGAGAAGAGACTTTAACTCGCTTACCTTTGTTTTCATTTTGTTTTCCCTTTTCTATCAAGTAAGCCAGTCTTTTCAATTCAACTTTCTTCTTGAATCCCACCCAAATCTACTCATAACATTATTTTTAAAAAATTTGTTTATGTGCCTATTTTTTTTTATCTCTATTTGAAAACTCTTAAAAATCATAGATATAACCAAAATTCGTTGTAAAATGTTAAATATTGTCTGATATATAAACACACATAGAACAGAAATATTATAAGCGATATGCATATAAGCCTACTATATAATTTTGTAACGATGCCAAAATTATTGTCTTAAGTCTAGAAAGGAATCGACCAAATTCACGTACCACAGAATGGACTTAATTCAATGTTTTAGATAGTAGTAAACGGACAACGTTGAAGCCCCAAAGAAAAACAGTTTGTCAAAGAAGCAACGCTATGCTCTTTTAGGAAACACATGCATATTATCAACATCTGTCTTAAAAAGAAAGGATAATTTGTAATAACCATAGACTCACAACTTTCTTCTTGAATCCCACTGCAATCTACTCATAATATTATCTAAATTTTTTTTATTTCCCTATTTTTCATTTCTATTTGAAAACAGTTAAAAATCATAGATATCACCAAACTTGGTTGAAAAATGTTAAATATTGCCTGATATATATATATATATATATATATATATATATATATATATATATATATATATATATATATATATATATATATATATATTAATTCAATGTTTTAGGTAGTAGTAAACGGACAACGTTGAAGCCCCAAAGAAAAATAGTTTGTCAAGGAAGCAACGCTATGCTCTTTTGGTTTACACATGCATATTGTCAATATTTGTCTTAAAATGAAAGGATAATGTGTAATGACTCATTAGTTAGAGGGATTCTTAATCAGACGATTAAAAGGTTACATAATGATTAAAAAAAGATCAAGCGGTGATTTAAAAAAAATGCTGCTGGTTTGATCTTACATAAACAATCAGACCTAGAAGGGAACTAGTTTGAGGGCACAATGGAGCTAGAGTAGGAAACAGACACAAATTTACTATTGAATATAATTACAAGAGAACAATCAGCTTATGTAGTAACTAGATCTACAGTAAAATTGTACTGAAAAGGAGTGCCAGAATCAATAGATGGAATACTAGGCTGCCTTCTTCAAAAAAGAATGTCGGTGAAAAGATTGCATGCGTTTTATAGCACGCGTTGACGTGATTATAAGAGAGTGAGAGGACGGCTGTGTAGTGATTTGTTCCATCTAGGGCAGTATAGGTGCTTCAAAAATGATTTCAACAAACTTCCTACAGAGAACAACTATCTCTGTTGTCTTCTATTAACATCAGTCTAAGTTAGTAATTTTTTTAGTTAAATACGCAGTTGTATAAGAGCCTCACAAAAAAAATGGTTTTTAATGGAATGAAGAGGAGACAAAACGCTACTGAAAATTTTTGTAGACTTATGAAGATGAGCTGAAATTGTAAATCATCTAAGAACATTGGCAATAATTAATCCAGTGTCATGATGCTTACACCAAAACAAAAAGGACATAAACATGGCAATATTTGTAAAATCTTTTGTACGAAGAGTCTGCAAATAAAGATGCTAACAGGTAATCAGTTTCTCTCTACTGTTACAAGTTGTGGCTGGCCATTTTGTAAAAAAAAAATTCTTATGTATCTGACTGTTCCAAAGAAAATGTTTTTTCAAGACAGCTTCAGAACTATCGTTATAGATTTACTTTATAGCATATAATGATATTATGTACCGTAATTGCTTTCAGTTAGCAATCATAAGTGAAACTTTGAGCTGAACTAACCAGACAGACTTCATGTGTGCACTAAACGGGGTTTGAAGTTTTATTAAAACGAAAAACCCTGGATTTTAAAGAAAATTGCGGAACAACGGAAAACATTTTATTTTTCTTAATGGCGGAAATAGTATTCTCTAAAAGGGGGTTTGATGGCAAAAGTGTAGAAGGACCTAGGGAATAAAGAGCTAACTTCTTAACAGTTTACAAATTATGATGGGCATGTTTGCCTCAACAAATGAGTGGTAGATACTGCTAATGCATGGCTGCACTGCATGTGTTAGCTGGATGAAAAGTTCTAACGTAAAATGATGCAGGACATGTTTAACCTAACAAGTGATTAGTCCACACAGTTATTACATGACTGCACTGCATGTGTTAGCTGGATGAAAAATTCCAATTTAAAATGATGCAGAACATGTTTAACTTAACAAGTGATTAGTCCACGCAGTTATTACATGACTGCACTGCATGTGTTAGCTGGATAAAAAGTTCCACCCTCACGTGATGTATCCAGAGCAGAATTGCTTTAAGGTGCAAGACACTGCCTCAGCATAAAATATCTCTATGGACATTGCGGAGAAGCTTAGAAAAGATGGTTTGTGATTTATATAGAGCAAAAAAAGAGAGAGAGAGAGCATGTCACATGAGAAAATAAATGTCCCCATGGAGACTGGAGGAAAGCATCACAGCAACCACCCTCATAGATTAGATGGACCGATATACACCTAGTGACATGAAGTTTTTTTAAGTCATACACTGGTAATCGACAAAGGTAAACATCCTCTGTTGCAAGATATCTCTACTAAACCTTCCATTCCTCTACAAAATCTTAAAGCAAGAATAGTTTACATTGGGCCTTATGGAGTTTGGCTGACCGAATAACTAAAATAGCACACAACCAGGTGCTTGAACTATTTGAAATATTCAAACACCAAGTAAGAGTAACGAAAATATCTCTGCGAGGAATATAACACAGATAAGTTTTATAGACTGCAAAAAAAAAATCGGGTGCTTGGAACCGCGCAACCTGTTTGCAAATGTAAAGAGTTAAAATATAAAAGATATCAAAGTACAAAATTTCATCTCGCATGACCCAAAGAGTTTAAAAGAATACCAAAAAGAAATCTTTTTACAGGTGTCCTTTGATCCACAGAACTAAGACAATAACTGACCATGTTTGCTAGAAAAGATGGTTCGTCAAAACAAAACAGCAATTATCTTTTTTATGTTGCAATAATTATATTTGCAGACGAAATCTTAAATATATTGTTATAATGAGAGTGTAATTGTCAGTTTCTCCAAATTTAATTATCAAAAACATAACTGACCTATGTCGTTTAGCCTATCCTTCAAGTTTGCGCGCATAAACAATAATGCAGCTCTAAGGATAATGAGGTGATAAATATTTCGAACATCTAACTTTATGATGTAAGGAGTCTATTTACCTCTCTGAAAAACACAACCTGCCTAAAACTTTAAACGTAAAATTTGAAAACTCGACACGTGAATTAAAAAAATGTTGACATAGTAGATATAACCACAAATAAAATAAACTGAAAACATACATAATTTTAAGACAAAAATGATGAAGTGAATGCCTAGTATGGCTATACGTAAACCCTATGGGTTTAAAGTTTGATGTAGCAGTCATGAGCAAAACAATGAACTGCATACAACATGACAATGAAAAAATTGAAAGTGTTAAACAAGTAGGGAATGAAACTAAATGTTCTTAACTATTGAAAACATACAACATGACAATGAAAGAACTGAAAGTGTTAAACAAGTAGGGAGATGAAACTAAATGTTCTTAACTATTGAAAAAAATTGAGTAAAAACTTACATTTCCATTTAAAAATCAGGGAATGAAAAAAGAATCCCCTCCATAAAATTCATGAATCATGTGCTTCAAATACAGACGCGCTTCACAAAACTGATAATCAGAAAAAAAACAAAATATTAACTGATTTGCTCAACAATCAAAGAAAAAGAATTCTCGACTTAACATTGAAAGAATAAAAAAAATTTGCCGAGTGTTAAAATTTATTAAACTGACAACCATTTCACAAAAACTCAAGAGTCACAATCGATGTGTTAGAAATTAAACTTAAAATCTGCGCAAACAAGAATATGACGATTAAACATCGATGTATGTAACTCAATAAAGAAGGACAAAAAAAATTTTGAAAACAGAAACCTGAAACACCACTGAGAAAAAGGATAGTCAATGCTAGTCTATGAAGAAAACAACACTTGCTCTGCTCTGCAATCGACTTATAAACGCCCCTTATAATTAAAGTCAAAGAGAGCTCTAACCTGTCTAGAAATTCCAGAATCAAAATGGCCATAAAAGTTCATTATTTTGAGAATAGAATGAAAGTGAATTTTTTACCGATAATACTTTTCAATTAAATCCCATTTAAACAATGCTGTAGTAGACATGCTATTCTGTGCCAATCCCTGACTTTGTTGTACACATTGTAAATTCAATACAACAATTCTCATCCTATGATGACTAATATCTCTTCTTTCCAAGACATGATTTAAGATACAGTTTTAAGAGAGCATAACACACATACAAATAGGAATGATGGATATTTTTGATAAAGTCAGTGTAAAAAAAAAATCAGAAAAGTATAATGATCGTCATTAAAAAAAAAAAGAATATAACATCTCTTTGTGTTTTTGTTTTGTTTTGTTATTTGGTTTTTATTTTTTATTTTTTTTTTTTGGGGGGGGTTGTTTATGTTTATATTTTGTTTTGTTTTGTTTTGTTTTGTTTTTCTTTAGTTTTGGTCACTGCCAAGTGTATTAATAAATCAAGTGTCACAGCGCACATAAAGATCCTGTGGAACGGGTTTAGAAAATTGAGTGGCCGGTACAAGTTGGCTTCATGGAAAGGTCCACAATAATATCATTTCGAACAGGCTTAGAGCATTGAGTGACTGAAAGACGCTGGCTTCAAAGAAAGGTCCACATTAATATCATGTAAAACAGGTTTAGAACATTGAGAGGCGGGTTTAAGTTGGCTTCATGGAAAGGTCCACACTAATATCACGTGGAACAGGTTTAGAACATTCAGTGGCCGGTACAAGTTGGCTTGATAGAAAAGTCCACATTAATATAATGTGGAACAGGTTTAAAAAATTGAGTGGCCGGTACAAGTTAGCTTCATGGAAAGGTCCACATTAATATCATGTGGAACAGGTTTAAAACATTAAGTGGCCGGTAAAAGTTGGCTTGATGGAAAGGTCCACATTAATATCATGTGGAACAGATTTGAAACATTGAGTGGCCGGTACAAGTTAGCTTGATGGAAAGGTCCACATTAATATCATGTGGAACAGATTTAGAACATTGAGTGACTGAAAGGAGTTGGATTGATGGAAAGGTCCACATTAATATCATGTGGAACAGGTTTAAAACATTAAGTGGCCGGTAAAAGTTGGCTTGATGGAAAGGTCCACATTAATATCATGTGGAACAGATTTGAAACATTGAGTGGCCGGTACAAGTTAGCTTGATGGAAAGGTCCACATTAATATCATGTGGAACAGATTTAGAACATTGAGTGACTGAAAGGAGTTGGATTGATGGAAAGGTCCACATTAATATCATGTGGAACAGGTTTAAAACATTAAGTGGCCGATAAAAGTTGGCTTGATGGAAAGGTCCACATTAATATCATGTGGAACAGATTTGAAACATTGAGTGGCCGGTACAAGTTAGCTTGATGGAAAGGTCCACATTAATATCATGTAAAACAGGTTTAGAACATTGAGTGACTGAAAGGAGTTGGATTGATGGAAAGGTCCACATTAATATCATGTAGAACAGGTTTAGAGCATTGAGTGACTGGAAGAAGTTGGATTGATGGAAAGGTCCACATTAATATCATGTAGAACAGGTTTACAACATTAAGTAACCGGTAAAACTGACTTGATGGAAAGATTTACATTATTATCATGTGGAACAGGTTTAGACCATTGAGTGACAAGAAGAAGTTGGCTTGATGGAAACATCCACAATAATTTCATGGGGAACAGGTTTAGAACATTGAGTGACCGGTACAATTAGCTTCATGCAAAGGTCCACATTAATATCATGTGGAAGAGATTTAGATTATTAAGTGACTGGAGGAAGTTGGCTTGATGGAAAGGTCCACATTAATATCATGTGGAACAGGTTTAGAACATTGAGTGACTGGAAGAAGTTAGCTTCATGGAAAAGTCCACATTAATATCATGTAGAACAAGTTTACAACATTAAGTAACCGGTAAAATTGACTTGATGGAAAGGTTTACATTATTATCATGTGGAACAGGTTTAGACTATTGAGTGACAAAAAGAAGTTGGCTTGATGGAAACATCCACAATAATTTCATGGGGAACAGGTTTAGAACATTGAGTGACCGGTACAATTAGCTTCATGCAAAGGTCCACATTAATATCATGTGGAACAGGTTTAGATTATTAAGTGACTGGAAGAAGTTGGCTTGATGGAAAGGTCCACATTAATATCATGTGGAACAGGTTTAGAACATTGAGTGACCGGTACAATTGGATTGATGGAAAGGTCCACATTAATATCATGTGGAACAGATTTAGAGCATTGAGTGACTGGAAGAAGTTGGCTTGATGGAAAGGTTTATATTAATATCATGTGGAACAGGTTTAGAACATTGAGTGACTGGTTTAATTGGCTTGGTTGAAAGGTCCACACTAATATCATGTCGAACAGGTTCAGAACAATGAGTGACTGGAATAAGTTGGCTTCATGGAAAGGTCCACATTAATATCATTTGGAACAGGTTTAGAGCATTGAGTGACTGGAAGAAGTTGGCTTGATGGAAATTTTCACATTAATATCATGTGGAACAGGTTTAGAACATTGAATGACTGGAAGAAGTTTGCTTGATGGAAAGGTCCACACTACTACCATGTGGAACAGGTTTAGAACATTGAGGGACTGGAAGAAGTTGGCTTGATGGAAAGGTTTACACTAATATCATGTGGAACAGGTTTAGAACATTGAGGGACTGGAAGAAGTTGGCTTCATGGAAAGGTTTACACTAATATCATGTGGAACAGGTTTAGAACATTGAGTGACCAGTATGTGTGAGCGTGGTGGAAAGTTCCAACCTAACTGAAAGTAGGACATTTTCAGAAATTATCGATTGATTGGTGGTGGTCAGCCTAATTGTAAATTCCACCTTAAATTGATGTTGGATTTCTTAACAATAGTGTGACTTGTATGTGCTAGTGTGATGGAAAATTGCAACTTTTCATATGGACATGTTTAGAACATAGCGTGACTGGTTTTTTTAAGCCTGATGGTAAGTTCCGTCATAACGTGATGCTGCACTGGGAAAAACTTGAGGAAAAAAAGTATTTGTTTGAGAGAGAGAGAGAGAGAGAGAGAGAGAGAGAAAGAGAGAGAGAGAGAGAACATTTGAATGGCTCTTAGGATTCCCAGATGCCATCTCCTGATTCAAAAGTATTAGTAATGTTGCCTCACAAATGAAATCAAAACAGGCAAACAGGTGAGATGGAGTTGAAAGGCTGTGGCATTGTCCATTTCCTAATTTGCAGAATTCCCTTCAGAGGCGGTGAAACCATTAACTGTGAAGTAAAACTTCACATTCTTACGTTTGACTTATATCTCCTGTGGGAAAGGAAATTAGTTCCATTTAACTCAGAGGAAAACTTGAGATGGCACTTAATGTTTTTTTGCTCTGTTTTATCTTATTTATTGCATTAATGGATTTTTTTCTTTATATTTCTTTCCATCTTCCTCCACCATCACTGCTGGTACATTTGCATGTACACTTGTCTTCATCTCTTCTCGTCCACATTAAATAATAGAAGAAGGAAAGAAAAAACCAAGACTATACATGGGCCAGTCACCATCGTTTTTTTTTTTTTTTTGGCTTTACAAGCCACTATAAAACATGACAAGAATGAACAGAGATTGAGATTTTGGAACAGATTGATCTCAATTTTGGAAGACTCGTTTGAGTTGGAATCACAAATGTGCGAGCTCTGGGCTACATGAAGTTTGTTGTATGATAATGACAGAAAACAAGAAAATATTGGCTATGGATCTATACTCTACCGTTTACCTCATGAGAAAATATGAATACAATGGCTTACTAAAAACCCATGTTTTAAATGGCTTTGAGAAACAACTAACACTGATACTATAGCTACACTAAGGAAATTTCTTATCTAGAATGACTTCTCTTTTGATTTTGTCTTTTTCAAGGAATATTCAAGTAGAAGACCATTCATTTCGAGTAAGAAGAGGAATGAAAAGTGTGCATTGGAAATCAGTTTCAATTTCCATAAACCCTGAATTTACAGTTTGATTAAAATGAAAAGTTTGAAGCTGAATCCTAAATAAAATGTGAATTTTTAAGAAAATCCAGAACGAAACATTGTTTAAAAACAAAAAGTTGACCTTCAGAAACTGTCAATTAAAAAAATTGCATTCATTTTATTTAAAATAAGGTTACTATACTTCCGCTAAGGTTTTTACAGCCTTTTAATGCTTATAAATAGCAACAGTAGTAGTAGTAGTAGAAGTAGTAGTAGTAGAAGCAGTAGTAGTAGTATAGTAGTAGTAGTAGTAGAAGTAGTAGTAGTAGTAGTAGTAGTAGTAGTAGTAGTAGTAGTAGTAGTAGTAGTAGTAGTAGTAGTAGTAGTAGTAGAAGTAGAAGTAGTAGTAGTAGTAGTAGTAGTAGTAGTAGTAGTAGTAGTAGTAGTAGTAGTAGTAGTAGTAGTAGTAGTAGTAGTAGTAGTAGTAGTAGTAGTAGTAAAAATTATAAGAGCTAGAACTTTAGGTAGAGCTCAGCAGTGGTTAGGTAAAGGCTTTCATGTGAAAATGACCGAAAATGCTTGAATTGGGGTGAATAAAACTATCGATTTATAGTTTTGCTTCCGCACCCATCGTCTTGCCACTCAAAGAGAACATAGCTTCTACCAATACGCCACTAAGCTCCCTAAAAAGAGAGTTTCATGGCGAAGGTATTTACTAAGCCTCCCTGAGTGACTTGCAATCTAGATTGGGAAAGCTCAAGTCGCACCAAAGACAACCATTCAATCCGGAAGCACCACACTTGCCATTGGACTCACAGACATCTAGGTATTTACCAAGCATACATATTGTTATCGATCGTCCTAAATGTGTAAGAATAAGACCCATGTCTAACCATCTTTTGTTAAGAAATTGTCTTCACGGACCTCAAAATGTTTTTCATGGTAGTGTCTAGAATTAATGTAGATTATTAAGGCCTCAACTTGTTTTTATGGTTAGTTTAAATTAAAGAAAAGGCCCAAATTTGATGAAAATGAATTTTATATCGAGATAATGTCGTTATCATAGAAGTTAACTTTGAGAAGAGCTTCTTGCTACATTGAAGCAACTAGGCTGGACTGTCTGCTGTTAGTGAAAATGTTTAGCATTTAGGAGAAAATAGACTAAAAAGTTTTACACTCATAGAAGGTAAGAAAATTGTGGATTTAAGGGAATTGAGCTGAATTATTGGAACATTTCGAATTATTTCGGCATAGCATTTCTACATCGATGAAAATAATATATAAACTGACCGACCGAAAAATTCACTACCGCGCTATAAATAGATTTTGCGGGCGTCTTTTACCGACGTTCTGCTCCATACGCGCTTAGCGAAACCGAAATTACAGAAGTGCGCCTTACGCATATAGCGAAATGAAGGGATTAAAGCCCTTCCATTGGTTAGAATGTCTACATATTTGTACCAGAGATAGAGAAGTAGCGTTTGCACGATATTTAATGATAATGTTTTTTTTTCCCGAAAATTGTTCCATACGCGGATAGGGAACGTCACCGACTACTATTGCAGTAGTGACTAAGTTAGTTAAGGGAATCTACCCAGCTAGGTCGGGTTGCATATAGAAAACTTTTTTTGGTCTTTTTTTTTTCTGATACATACTTCTACCGGAATTTCTCTTATTGGTCTCATTTTTAGCTTTTTGCACAGACCCATTGTTGATTTTTTTTTCTTTAAAAAACCAGTGCCTAAGTTTTGCAGCTTAATTGAAAGTTTCAACAGGTTTCATTTTATCTTTTGAAAAGTGTGTTTAGCCCGAGAAAAAAGTCTTGAATTAGGTCTTGATCTTTCTTTTGTTTGTAAAACTTACTGCCTCTTAATAATAAGTAATAATCAATTTAGATCTTGATATTCTTCCAGATTCATAAGTTATGTTCTAGCGGGGTTTTGGCGGATGTGCAGAATGAAAAGTCATTGTTGTGTCTCATTAGATCATTCTAGATCTAGTTCTATAGCGTTTCGTGTAGTTTCGTGGATTCCCTAAGCAATTATATTTTGTCCATGGTGTTTATCGAGAACACTGGCATGACTAAGATCTCTGTTCAAAGTCATAATATTACATAATATATATATATATATTACATAATATATATATATATATATATAGCCTCCCGCCCCCTTTCCCCCCTTTCGAAGGTCACAGGTCATCTTATCTTCTAAAATTGTTATGTTGTGTGTGTGTGTGTGTGTCTCTCTCTCTCTCTCTCTCTCTCTCTCCCTCTCCATAAAATATATCTGAATCTCTGAAATAAAGCGTCTTTCATTCTCCCACTCGATGTGTCAATATTGACCAGCACTTCTAGAGCTGCACCGTTACCAAGTAGCGTCATAACAGCGATAGTTCTTGATCCATGGAGCCACCCTGTCAGTTTGGGAAATTTAAGTGGGTTTGTGGGTGTGGGTGTGTTACTGGGAAACTCTCTCCGTTATGGATGTTAATGTTTGGTGATTCTGGTGTCTGCAGGATGTGGATCCCAAAGGTTTATATGTTCTAAAGGCCTATCATGTCTGCTGTGGGTGTTATTTTCATGTGCCCATGCAATGCCCGAGTAGGTTATTGTTTGACAAAACGTCGCTTCTCTAATTGTTTCTGTTGAATCTGTGTGTGTGTGTGTATCGAAAGTGTGCTCTTTCCGTGATTTTAGTCATAGGAATGACCATCACGGATCTTCCAGAAGGAATGGGTCCACAGATACTTAGTGAGATCCGCGGGAGTAATCATAACCCTTGGTCCTCAGTACTCCTCACTAAGGCGATAGTGGAAATCAACGAGACTGAGAACCGTCGTCCCGTCGATGTAATCAAGGCATTTTGACCTTATCTAAACAAGGCATTAGGCAAGAGAAAGCAAGGCTCGTAACAACAGAATGGGGCAGGAAATGGGGTGGGGTGAAATACATGTAAAAGGAGTGTCAATCGGTGCATGGTAAAATTTGCGTGTATGTGTGTTGGGGGTGTGTGGGGGTGGGGATTAGCGGGGCGACAAGTGAGACGCTTATGTTTGGTTCCCATCTCTCTTATTTGTTATCTAGTGTCACAATATATCATACTGGATTTATTCTTTAGCACTGCTCTATACAAAACTCATACAATATTACTTTACTTCTCCTGTGTTCTTTATTCAATATTCGTGACTTAACCTTATATATTATTGTTAAACTTTAAAAAAAAATATTTTTAAATCTTTTCATACTTGAATAATTGGCTTTATATGAGTTATTGTTGGATATCAAATGGTTCAATATGAATGGAAACTGTTGATTATTGTTACATATTTCTACACTACTCATTTTATTGCCATTCATATTTTTCTATTGTTCTGTGTCTCCTTTGTATGATTTATTGATTATGAATTGTTTTCCTTTTTTTTTTTTAGAGAGCGGGTGAAAATAAAAAGAATAAAATAAAATTTAAAAAAAAATAATAAAAAAAAGCTTAAAAGAAGATTAGTCAGCCCCGTCACCTCCCGCAACCACCCCTCACTTCACTGGAAATGGTTACTATTTTGATTACCGGGACCCCGCGGATCTTCTGCGACGGGACTCCCGTAATCGTGATTATCTAAAAATTGGGATCCGTCACAGCCTTAAGCTGTATGCCTACCGGTAGATGACGTTGTGTGAGAGGCAAAATAATTTTTTTTTCGCGTCATCAAACTATTATGGCAGGCAAGATTGGGTCTCGTCACGAGTTTTTGTGACGTGTTTGTTGATCTGTAATATTACATTTAAATTGTGGCTAGACCACCCCTGCTTCACCAACCCCTAAGGGCAAGTTTCATCATTGACACTCACTGTGTCGTCTCGTCCACTCACTCTTGCAGGCTCAACATGGGAAAGCAACGGTGTTCTAACAATAGCCCTTCGTTTGGCGGGAAAACAACGGTCTTGTGATTGGTGCAGAACACATTGCAGTCACTGCACCGGCGCACCCACGAGCTTCATCAGTTTTCACCGCGAGCGACCATCTTCATGCAACAAGAGTAGGACAGGTTACATGTGATACCTGTCCAGGCAAATCTGAATTTCATTGAATAACCGTACAAATTTTGTTCCAGCACATGAGTTCACATAAAATCGGTTTGGTAAATTTGCATATATATATATATATATATATATATATATATATATATATATATATATATATAATTATATATCGGCCCAACTCGGTAAAGTGCGGGCGCCATGTGGATCTAGAGATATAGATCTAGATCTAGATCTAATCTAGATATTAGATAGAGTAGATGTAAACTAGATATCTGGAGATTTGAATTAGGCTTAAATCTAGATCAAGAATTTGTAATCAACACTGTATTGTTTTTGTCACAGAGGAGTCCATAAATTCGATCTACATCGATATTTAGAATATGTATAATTTGTATCTGGTTGTTTTTATTTTTATCAGCAAGTTAAGTTAATAGTCTAGATCTAAATTCATCTCCAGATTTGCCTAAAACTTAAAAAGTAGAATGATATGTCGATCTAGACCTGGTTAAAAACTTTTTAACTAAATTTTAGTTTTAGATCCAAATCTATTGCATTTATAAAGATTGAAAAGAAAAGCCGAACTTTAGATTTTAAAAAGATCTAGATTTAGCTCTAGATCTAGTCTAGTTTCACAGTCATGAAGACTGAAAAAAGCCGCCCAACTTTAGATTTAGAATTAGATCCAGTTGCACTGGAGATTGAAAAGAAATGCCCAGCTTTAAATTAAGATCTAGATATACCGTGTAGTTGCACAAGTACAGTCATGAAGACTGAAAAAACTCACCTCACTCAAGATTTAGGCCTAGATCTAGATCTAGATCTAGATGTTTACATGAAGTCTTAACAGAAACAGCCAACCTCAAAGCAATGCTGAACTCCCGAATATTTTAAAGAAAAGGTAAGATATATATTCTAAATATTAATATATCTGTCTCTAGAACTTTAGATCTAGACCTTTAGATCTTTGCTAAGTTTTTACTCCAGCCGAACGACTCTGTTTGTCCCTGGCAGCCCAGCCCCAAACACAGACAAATTGTTCAGCCACTCATTCTGGGCGATTTTATGTTTTGTTCCTCTCCCGTCTTCAATCCCTTCTTTGTCCTGCCATCTTCTCCCCTCTGTCTCTCCTTCTCGGCCATCACAGTCCACCAACAGTACAGAGGTTCTGTTCAAGTATCTCTCTATATCTAATTAGCTGAGCTTTATACTCGTTACCTAGTTTGTGCCTGCCTGCACTGGAATAAACTTGAAAACGTCGTGTTTTTAGTCAGAAAAAAGTTATTTTCACATCTCGCAATCTTGTCATGAAGAAGCAAACTTAGCTACCTATAATACTGACAAAATCAATCTTGTCCTGAAGAAGCAAACATAGCTAACTTTAATACTGACACAATCAATCTTGTCATGAAGAAGCAAACTTAGCTACCTATAATACTGACACAATCAATCTTTTCAGCAAGAACCAAACTTAGCTACCTATAATACTGACACATTCAATCTTGTCCTGAAGAAGCAAACTTAGCTACCTATAATACTGACACAATCAATCTTGTCATGAAAAACCAAACTTAGCTACCTATTATACTGACACAATCTTTTCAGCAAGAACCAAACTTAGCTACCTATAATACTGACACAATCAATCTTGTCCTAAAGAAGCAAACTTAGCTACCTATAATACTGACACAATCAATCTTGTCCTAAAGAAGCAAACTTAGCTACCTATAATACTGACACAATCAATCTTGTCATGCAGAAGCAAACTTAGCTACCTCTAATACTGACACAATCAATCTTTTCAGCAAGAACCAAACTTAGCTACCTATAATACTGACACATTCAATCTTGTCCTGAAGAAGCAAACTTAGCTACCTATAATACTGACACAATCAATCTTGTCATGAAAAACCAAACTTAGCTACCTATTATACTGACACAATCTTTTCAGCAAGAACCAAACTTAGCTACCTATAATACTGACACAATCAATCTTGTCCTAAAGAAGCAAACTTAGCTACCTATAATACTGACACAATCAATCTTGTCCTGAAGAAGCAAACTTAGCTAACTTTAATACTGACACAATCAATCTTGTCATGCAGAAGCAAACTTAGCTACCTATAATACTGACACAATCAATCTTTTCAGCAAGAACCAAACTTAGCTACCTATAATACTGACACATTCAATCTTGTCCTGACGAAGCAAACTTAGCTACCTATAATACTGACACAATCAATCTTGTCATAAAAAACCAAACTTAGCTACCTATTATACTGACACAATCTTTTCAGCAAGAACCAAACTTAGCTACCTATAATACTGACACAATCAATCTTGTCCTGAAGAAGCAAACTTAGCTACCTATAATACTGACACAATCAATCTTGTCATGAAAAACCAAACTTAGCTACCTATTATACTGACACAATCATTTCAGCAAGAACCAAACATAGCTACCTATAATACTGACACAATCAATCTTGTCATGAAGAAGCAAACTTAGCTACATATAATACTAGCTCAATCAATCTTGTCCTGAAGAAGCAAACTTAGCTACCTATAATACTGACACAATCAATCTTGTCCTGAAGAAGCAAACTTAGCTACCTATAATACTGACACAATCAATCTTGTCATGAAGAAGCAAACTTAGCTACCTATAATACTGACACAATCAATCTTGTCCTGGAGAAGCTTAGCTACCAATAATACTGACACAATCAATCTTGTCATGAAAAACCAAACTTAGCTACCTATTATACTGACACAATCTTTTCAGGAAGAACCAAACTTAGCTACCTATAATACTGACACAATCAATCTTGTCCTGAAGAAGCAAACTTAGCTACCTATAATACTGACACAATCAATCTTGTCCTGAAGAAGCAAACTTAGCTACCTATAATACTGACACAATCAATCTTGTCATGAAGAAGCAAACTTAGCTACCTATAATACTGACACAATCAATCTTGTCCTGGAGAAGCTTAGCTACCAATAATACTGACACAATCAATCTTGTCATGAAAAACCAAACTTAGCTACCTATTATACTGACACAATCATTTCAGCAAGAACCAAACATAGCTACCTATAATACTGACACAATCAATCTTGTCATGAAGAAGCAAACTTAGCTACATATAATACTAGCTCAATCAATCTTGTCCTGAAGAAGCAAACTTAGCTACCTATAATACTGACACAATCAATCTTGTCATGAAGAAGCAAACTTAGCTACCTATAATACTGACACAATCTTTTCAGCAAGAACCAAACTTAGCTACCTATAATACTGACACATTCAATCTTGTCCTGACGAAGCAAACTTAGCTACCTATAATACTGACACAATCAATCTTGTCATAAAAAACCAAACTTAGCTACCTATTATTCTGACACAATCTTTTCAGCAAGAACCAAACTTAGCTACCTATAATACTGACACAATCAATCTTGTCCTGAAGAAGCAAACTTAGCTACCTATAATACTGACACAATCAATCTTGTCCTGAAGAAGCAAACTTAGCTAACTTTAATACTGACACAATCAATCTTGTCATGCAGAAGCAAACTTAGCTACCTATAATACTGACACAATCAATCTTTTCAGCAAGAACCAAACTTAGCTACCTATAATACTGACACATTCAATCTTGTCCTGACGAAGCAAACTTAGCTACCTATAATACTGACACAATCAATCTTGTCATAAAAAACCAAACTTAGCTACCTATTATACTGACACAATCTTTTCAGCAAGAACCAAACTTAGCTACCTATAATACTGACACAATCAATCTTGTCCTGAAGAAGCAAACTTAGCTACCTATAATACTGACACAATCAATCTTGTCATGAAGAAGCAAACTTAGCTACCTATAATACTGACACAATCAATCTTGTCCTGGAGAAGCTTAGCTACCAATAATACTGACACAATCAATCTTGTCATGAAAAACCAAACTTAGCTACCTATTATACTGACACAATCATTTCAGCAAGAACCAAACATAGCTACCTATAATACTGACACAATCAATCTTGTCATGAAGAAGCAAACTTAGCTACCTATAATACTGACACAATCAATCTTGTCATGAAGAAGCAAACTTAGCTACCTATAATACTGACACAATCAATCTTGTCATGAAGAAGCAAACTTAGCTACCTATAATACTGACACAATCTTTTCAGCAAGAACCAAACTTAGCTACCTATAATACTGACACAATTAATCTTGTCATGAAGAACCAAACTTAGCTACCTATAATACTGACACAATCAATTTTGTCATCAAGAAGCAAACTTAGCTACCTATAATTCTGGAGCTTCAGTTGTGCTGAAGGGGCTTTTTGATAATTCGCTTAGTAGCACTTTATAATAGAAAGAGCTCACTATAGACAACTTATAGAATCTGATAAGCTTGGGCTCTACGTATTGAATTCATCTTTTGTTCTGTATCTTTTATCTGAAAGAGAAAAATTTTTTTTTAAAAAGTGGTAGCAAAACAGAAGGATTCATCAGTGAATTAGTGAATGCGACAATGTCAAGTTTTCAGCCGCTTTGCAGTAAATCTGTAACGCCATTAAATGCGACGTTTTGCGGCAGTTAAGGATATTTTAGGTTTCACAGACAAAATGAAAGGGCGCTAAGCTAGATTAGGTCTGTACACTGACACCACTGGACAGTTTTAAAGCTTAGATTGAAGGTGATGTACTTTTTTTTCAGTTATCTTATTTAAAAAATGGTTACATCAAGAGAGTGACATATTTTGATAAAAGAAAAAAGAAAATGCTGGAAGTCATAAAATTGAACCAAACCCATAAGTCTTAGGGTTCTATTGTGGTTTAGATCAGAAAAACATTTTTCCCATTATTTTCCATTTGTTTGAACTTATGTAGTTTAAGTTGTTTTTGTTTTTGTTAGTCAATTTTGTAGCAGCATTTCACCTACAAACAAGGAACCAAGCGGTCATTTCATCCCTCATGTTTCAACAATTGGGGCGTAATAGAAAGACCTGATTATAAACAAACTATGGAATCTGATAAACTTGAGCTCTCCTTGCTGTTCATCTTTTTCCTTTTTTTATTGGAAGAGAAAATATATTTTTAAAAAATATGTTAGCAAAACAGAAGAATTCATCAGTGAAGTAGTAAATGCAACAATTTCAAATGTTTGGCTACTTTGCAGTAAATCTGTTATTCTCAGGACATAACATTTCTGGAAAATTAGTCACTTTGAAATGGTATAAAATAATTATTAAATCCCATTTTTTTTTCAAATAACTGTTAAGATAAAAACTCATGACTTTAAAAGCTACAATATTCAGTAAAAATCTGAAAATGGTAGCGATTCGCGTCTTCAAGTATGCTTGATAGAATATGAATAAGACAAAGGAAACGTTAGATCTGGGCTGGGTCATGAAGATAGAGAGGAAGTCGAACGAAAAGGCTTGTGGACAATAAGCCTTACCTACTCCAAATCTTTCTAAACATTGATTTCAGTGCAGTGTGTATTTTTTTTTTCATTTGATGAACTAAAAAGGATTCTTCATCTATCGCCAGATATTTTGATTAGTCCAGTTTTTCACATTTTTAGTTATATCACTTGACTCTCATGGCTTCCCAAAATGGTTTGAAAAATCGTTTGAAATAGGTTGAATGAAAAACCAGCTCAAATGAAATATAAAACGAATAAAACTATCCAAACAGTTACAACTGCGAATAAAACTCTATACAACCAGCTACAAATATGAAAAAAAAAATATACACAAATTAAAACCAGCTGCAACTTAATAAACGAACAAAGAACTGACGCTACATGTGACGCCATACGATACTCACTTACAAAACAATGTACTAAACTACCAAAGAATTGACGCTACATGTGACGCTATACGATACTCACTTACACAACTATGTGCAACATTCAGGTCCAGCCAGTTGCAGTATAGCTAATGGAAAGAAGAAGAAGAAGAAGAAACTACCAATAAACTATGTACATCCAGCTACAAAAATGAATAAAATTTTATACAAATTTACAAATGAAAACCAGCTACTTAAATGAATAAAACTACTATTACCAAAAAAAAAAAAAAAAAAAAAAAAAAAAAGCTACAAAAAACAAAACAACTTCTATCTAGCCGTTACACACCGCCAGTTGGAGTAAAGCTAATTGAAAGAAACAAAATATTCTGTTAAAAATCTGACTAATAGTTTGTTCTGCTCTTTCCTCTGTATACCTGTCTGTCTTTGTCTCTGTTTGTCTGTCTGTCGGTCTTCCTCTCTCTGTCCCTCTTGCTCATTCTGTCTTTGTCTCTCCCTTTCATTTCTACCTCCCTCTCCCTCCCTCATTCTCATATGCTCTCTCCTCTGTTGATGGCTAGCAGGGCTTTGGTAACAAATTCTACTGTTTCAAGTCCTTTTTTGGTATCTCTCATGGATGAATCGCACCATCTCCCAAGGCTCTTAACTGGTTCTGGACTAACCATTGGTTTCTGCTGATTGGCCACTGTGAATATTGTCGTCACATCTGTCTTACCTTTCCTTACTGAGAGACTGCGAGACTTCTTTGGTTCTCGCCTTACTTACAAGGCGCTAGAGACTAGGTGTGTAAGATTGAATGGTGTAAGACATATTTGGCTCAGGCTGAACTGCTTGATGAAAGTTTCAACAGTACCAATATATTTGGCTCATGCTGCACTGCTTGATCAAAGTTTGAACACTATCAATATGTCTCAGACTGGACTGCTTGATGACAGTTTCAACAGTACCAATATATTTGGCTCAGGCTGCACTGCTTGATCAATGTTTGAACACTATCAATATGTCTCAGACTGGACTGCTTGATGAAAGTTTCAACAGTACCAATATATTTGGCTCATGCTGCACTGCTTGATCAAAGTTTGAACATTATCAATATGTCTCAGACTGGACTGCTTGATGAAAGTTTCAACAGTACCAATATATTTGGCTCATGCTGCACTGCTTGATCAAGGTTTGAACACTATCAATATGTCTCAGACTGGACTGCTTAATGAAAGTTTCAACAGTACCAATATATTTGGCTCAGGCTGCACTGCTTGATCAAAGTTTGAACACTATCAATATGTCTCAGACTGGACTGCTTGATGAAAGTTTCAACAGTACCAATATATTTGGCTCATGCTGAACTGCTTGATCAAAGTTTGAACACTATCAATATGTCTCAGATTGGACTGCTTAATGAAAGTTTCAACAGTACCAATATATTTGGCTCAGGCTGCACTGCTTGATCACAGTTTGAACACTATCAATATGTCTCAGACTGGACTGCTTGATGAAAGTTTCAACAGTGCCAATATATTTCGCTCATGCTGAACTGCTTGATCAAAGTTTGAACACTATCAATATGTCTCAGATTGGACTGCTTGATGAAAGTTTCAACAGTACCAATATATTTGGCTGAGGCTGAAATGCTTGATCAAAGTTTCAACAGAATCAATATGTCTCAGACTGGACTGCTTGATGAAAGTTTCAACAGTACCAATATATTTGGCTCAGACTGGACTGCTTGATGAAAGTTTCAACAGTATCAATATTTCCCAGACTGGACTGCTTGATGAAAGTTTGACAGTATCAATATATTTGGCTCATGATCATATAATCATATTCTTGGAAAAATGGGCATTTAAAGGCAGAGCTTATATGATACTTTTGATATTGTCAACTTTTTGTTCTTTCTTTCACTTACTTTGTATTTCAGTGTTGCTGTGTTAAAATGCTAAGAACTTGAATAATAATAATAATAATAATAATAATAATAATAATAATAATAATAATAATAATAATAATAATAATAATAATAATAATAATAATAATAATTAGAAAAAGAAGAAGAAGAAGAAGAAGGAGGAGAAAGCAGCCACAAAAAAAAAAGAAAAAAAAAACAAAACAAAAAAACATTTACAATTTAAAAATCAGCTACAAGAATTTCAACAAAAATTAACGTCACTCACAAAGCATCATGTCCCGGCACTTGGAGTGAAGTTAATAGAAAGAAACAAAACATTCTTGTCAATAATCTGATGAATAATTTGTTCTCTTCTTCTTCTCTGTATCTCTGTCTCTGTCTGTCTGTCTCTCTCCCTCTTGCTCATACTCTGTCTTTGTCTCTCCAATTAATTTCTACCTCCCTCTTCCTCCCTCATTATCATGTGCTCTCTCCTTTTCTCTTTCTCGTTCTCTTTCATTTTTTGCTTTCTACCTGTCCCCTTCTCTGTCTTTGTCTCTGTCTGTCTGTATGTGTGTCTCTCTTTCTTTCTCTCCCCCTTCTCTTTCCTTCTCTTCATTTCTTTTCTATGTCTCGCTCTTTGATCTCCAAAAAACAAAAGCTAAGGAAAAAAACAAAAAGAAATTTTCGTTTTGTTCTTATACTTTGATAAAAATACCAAACTGATTTGACATTTTATGAAAACCACAAGCAATAAAAAAAAATCGAAATCCTTCTTTTAGCGTGGGTTAAACGGTCTCAGAACTTATTAGGCGCTAAGCGTGGGATGAACTGTGTAAAAACTTACAAGCTGCTAGAGGCTAAGCATGTGAGATTGAATTATGTAAAAACTTACAAGACGCTAGAGGTCAAGCGTGTGAGATTGAACGATGAAACTTGCAAGACGCTAGAGACTAAGCGTTTGAGATTAAAGGTGTGAGAACTTACAATGTGCAAGATTGAACGGTGTGAGAAATTACAAGACGTTATAGACTAGATATGTAAGATTGAACGGTTTGAGAACTTACAAGCCGCTAGAGGGTAGGCGTATAACATTGAACGGTGTTAGAACTTACAAAGCGCTAGAGGGTAGGCGTGTAACATTGAACGGTGTAAGAATTTATAAAGCACTAGACAGTAGGTGTGTAACGTTGAACGGTGTAAGATCTTACAAGGCGCAAAAGGCTAGGCGTGTGTAATTGAATGGTGTAAGAACTTACAAGGCGCCGGAGGTGGAGGCCGTCAAGCTTAACTGCTATTTGCAGTTACAAAGGATGGTGTTGATGTTGAACCCAACCTGGATAAAGGAGTGAACCAAAGATGACAAGAAACTAAAATATTGATAGAAATGACAATGGCCTCCCCACATAGTTTTTCTGAATTCATATACATAAGAAAAAAAATTTTCTGCTTTAATTTGCTTATATGAATATCCTCCGATAAATATATGTAGTTATGAAGAGGAAAGTAAAACATTAAAGAAATAAGTGTTTGGTAATCTTTCGGCATTGATAGTAAAAAAACATCAACCCTGGGAAACAGAAGAAGAAGAAGAAGAAGATGAAGGAATACAGCACAGTCTTTCAGTAACTTAGTAAGAAAAATAGTTACAAAAAGAGGGAGTAAGAAAAAAACCTAAGAGACATAAATATCAAAAAGAGTGGTGAGATAAAGAAGAAAAAGAAGAAGAATAAAAAGAAAGCGGAAGGGCCTCAGGAAGAAAATGAGAAGTCGGTTGAAAGAAGATATTGTAGATACTTGCTTTGCTAAGAAAAAAAAAAGTTAAGTTGTGCAACTTTTTTTTTTTAATAAAATTTATTTAAGCAAATAATTTTACATGAGCAACACATTTCTGTATCATAAAGTTTTGTTTCTGTGAAATCATGGTTTTTTTATAATATTGATGTACTTACCACACGGGTATTTGGCCGAAGTATCGAGACAGGCTTGGGCCGATGGGCTGATTAATCCCATTAATTTTGTAGCTTCTGGTTTGCTGTCTGTACTGCTTACCATGTTTGGCATCCGTTCAACTTCATATTTTATCGGTCTCATTTGCTCTTGTTTCTGTGAATGGGATAGTGGTGCCAGTTTGTCTGCAAAGTCCAGATCTTGGAACTGATTCCGCATTTTCCACTAAATTCCATTGTGGTCAGTATTGTACTTGTCACTTCTCAATTGGTCTTCTTCCTTTGCCACTATCTCCTTCCACTTACAATATAGGTTTGTTGAAGTCTGCACTTGCTGGAAAGTTGTTGAGTATAACGTGAATCCTGTTAAAGATCATACTCACCTCTGTTGTTCTTGGTACAAGGCAGGACGACTAAGGAGAAATTCTTTCCTGTTAAAAAATCTTGTCTCGCTCCTTTTTTTTGCGGCTCCTTTGCTTACTGCACTTCACAGCTTTCTAACCAATGGTAACATATTTTAAAGAAAGCCATGCAAGTTGTTTCCCTCTCAGCTTGATGGCAGTTAAATAAGCCTGCATTAGAAGTACCTTCTTTGCCCCTCATGGATAAATCGCTGACATTCTGCTACTCAACCATGTCAAGAGGTCCATTACCATTGAAAATTCCATAGTAAAAAATGGTCTCAGAATTCTGACTGGGTGGAAAGCAAAGAGCCATATCTCTTATTTTACATAGGTTTCTTATAACCTTGAGAAAAGAGAAAATTATGCACATCAACGATGAAGTGTTTGCTTATCAGCTTGAGAGCTTTCATTTACTTCAAACATCTGATGATCCTGATTGAAGAGAAAAGTATTTCCAGATGTAAAAATGAATAAGTCTATATACAAATTAAAACCAGCTATAAAAATGAATAAAACTTTGATTTATGCAACTTAAAACCAGCTACAACAAATGAATTGACGTCACACTTACTAACAAAACTATACTTTAGATCCGACAGTTTGAGTGTAGCCTATAGACCTTTCTGTATCATATAGTTTTGTTTCTGTGAAATCTCCAACTTGACCATGTTTTTTGTAGTATTGATGTACTAACTACATGCGTATTTGGCTTAAGCCTCTCTCTACCGAACGAGGCTTTGGCCGTTGGGCTTTGTAAGCCCGACGACAAACAGAGGCCGAGAGCCTTTAGCTCGGATGAGCCTCTTTGAACCTTCAGAACATTAAAAAAAATTGTGATATTATCTGAATTAATCCTTTATTTCAAGAGTATGTAGATTAAAGAGGAGAAAAAAAGATAAAAAGGAAATAAAACAAGAGAAAAAAAAATTTGAATATTAATCAATTGTTTGAGAGAAATAGAAAGAAAAATTAGAGAAAGCAAATGGGATAGTGGCACCAGGTTCTCTACAACGTCCAGATCTTGTAACTGATTCCACATTTTCCACTTTATTCGATTGTGGTCAGTATTGTACTAGTCACTTCTGAATTGGTCTTCTTCCTTTGCTACTATTTCCTTTCGGGTACAATATAGGTTTGATGTGAAACCAACGCTTGCTGGAGAGTTGTAGAGTGAAACTCTAATTTTGTTAAAGGATTATACTCACTTCTGTTGTTCTCGGTACAAGACAGGGTGACTAAGGAGAAATTCTTCCCTTTTAAAATATTTCGTCTCGCTCCCTTTTTTGCGGCTGCTTTGCTTATTGCACTTCACAGCTTTGTAACTAATGGGAGTGTATTTGAAAGAAAGCCATGCAAGTTTTTCCCCTCCTAGCTTGAATGCGCTTAACGAAGCCTGCATTACAAGTACCTTCTTTGCACCTCATGGATAAACTTAACAAACTGCTACTCAACCATGTCAAGAGGTCTATTGCCATTGAAAACTCCAAAGAAAAAAAATGGTCTCAGAATTTTGACTGGGTGAAAAGTAAAGTTGTATATCTCTTATTTCACATAGGTTTCTTATAACCTTGAGAAAAGAGAAAATTATGCACATGAACGATGAAGTGGTTGCTTATCAGCTCAAAAGCTTTCATTTCCTTCAAACATTTGAGAATCCTGATAGATGAGAAAAGTATTGCCAGCTGTAAAAATGAATAAATCTTCATACAAATTAAAACCAGCTACAAAAAAAAACTATAAACAAATTGAAAAACCAGCTACAACAAACTTAAAAAAAAAGGTCACTAACAAAACTATTTACATCCTGTTCTGCCAATTGGAGTGTAGCTAATACACCTGTCTGTATCACATACTTTTGTTTCTGTGAAATCCCTAACTTGACCATGTTTTTGTTTTTTTAGTAGTATTGATGTACTTACCACCTGTGGTGGGTCCCGAAACCTCTCTCAAACTAGAGAGGCTTCTGCCCTTGAATTTATCCTGCTGTCAGGCCAGTTAAGCCCCAGGGCCTTTCTTTGAAGCATTGTTGGACCTACAGAACAATAAAAAAAATCGTTAATCCAATATTTTAAGAGTATGTATAGTTAAAATGGAAAGAAAAGATAAATAGGTAATAAAAGGAGAAAAAAATCGAATATTAATCAATTGATTGAGAGAAATAGAAAGAAAAATTGAATAAAGCGAATGGGATAGTGGCGCCAGGTTGTCTGCAAAGTCCAGATCTTGGAACTGATTCCACATTTTCCACTATATTCCATTGTGGTCAGTATTGTACTAGTCACTTCTCAGTTGGTCTTCTTCCTTTGCCACTATTTCCTTTCGCGTACAATATAGGTTGGTTGGGAAGTCTACACTTGCTGGAGAGTTGTTGAGTGAAACTGGAATCCTGTTAAAACCTCTGTCGCATGAGAGACGCTTCTGCCCTGGGACTTGTCCTATCGTCATGCTAGATAAGCCCCAAAGCCTTCTTTGTTTGAAGCATCATTGGACCTACAGAGCAATTAAAAAAAATTGTTACTGCAATATTTCAAGAGTATGTAAAGTTAAGAGGGAAAGAAAAATAAATAGGAAAAAAAAACAAGAAAAAAAATCGAATATTTACCAATAGTTTGAGAAAAATAAAAAGGAAAATTAGAGAAAACGAATGGGATAGTGTCACCAGGTTGTCTGCAAAGTCCAGATCTTGGAACTGATTCAACATTGTACACTACATCCCATTGTGGTCAGTATTGTACTTGTCAATTTTCAATTGGTTATCTTCCTTTGCCACTATTTCCTTTCGCGTACAATATAGGTTGGTTGGTAAGTCTGCAGTTGCTGGAAAGTTGTTGAATGAAACGCGAATCCTGCTTAAGGATCATACTTAGCTCTGTTGTTCTTGGTACAAGGCAGGGCGACTAAGGAGAAATTCTTCCCTATTTTTTAATATCTCGTCTTGCTCCCTTTTTTGGGGCTCCTTTGCTTACTGCACTTCACAGCTTCCTAACCAATGGGAGCATATTTCAAAGAAAACCATGCAAGTCGTTTCCCTCTTTGCTTGATGGCAGTTAAAGAAGCCTACATTAGAAGGACCTTCTTTTCACCTCAAGGATAAACCGCTGACATTCTGCTACTCAACCATGTCAAGAGGTCCATTACCATTGAAAATTCCAAAGGAAAAAAATGGTCTCAGAATTCTGACTGGGTGGAAAGCAAAGTGGAATATCTCTTATTTTACATAGGTTTCTTATAACCTTGAGAAAAGAGAAAATTATGCACAGCAACGATGAAGTGTTTGCTTATCAGCTTGAGAGCTTTCATTTACTTCAAACATCTGAGAATCCTGATGGAAGAGAAAAGTATTGTCAGGTGTAAAAATGAATAAGTCTATATACAAATTAAAACCAGCTATAAAAATGAATAAAACTTTGATTTATGCAACTTAAAACCAGCTACAACAAATGAATTGACGTCACACTTACTCACAAAACTATACTTTAGATCCGACAGTTGGAGTGTAGCTTATAGACCTTTCTGTATCATATAGTTTTGTTTCTGTGAAATCTCCAACTTGACCATGTTTTTTGTAGTATTGATGTACTAACCACATGCGTATTTGGCTTAAGCCTCTCTCTACCGAGCGAGGCTTTGGCCGTTGGGCTTTGTAAGCCCGACGACAAACAGAGGCCGAGAGCCTTTAGCTCGGATGAGCATCTTTGAACCTTCAGAACATTAAAAAAAGACTGTGACATTATCTGAATTAATCCTTTATTTCAAGAGTATGTAGATTAAAGAGGTAAAAAAAAGATAAAAAGAAATAAAACAAGAGAAAAAAAATTTGAATATTAATCAATTGTTTGAGAGAAATAGAAAGAAAAATTAGAGAAAGCAAATGGGATAGTGGCACCAGGTTCTCTGCAACGTCCAGATCTTGCAACTGATTCCACATTTTCTATTTTATTCGATTGTTGTCAGTATTGTACTAGTCACTTCTGAATTGGTCTTCTTCCTTTGCTACTATTTCCTTTCGGGTACAATATAGGTTTGATGTGAAACCAACGCTTGCTGGAGAGGTGTAGAGTGAAACTCTAATTTTGTTAAAGGGTTATACTCACTTCTGTTGTTCTCGGTACAAGACAGGGTGACTAAGGAGAAATTTTTCCTTTTTAAAATATTTCGTCTCGCTCCCTTTTTTGCGGCTGCTTTGCTTATTGCACTTTACAGCTTTGTAACTAATGGGAGTGTATTTGAAAGAAAGCCATGCAAGTTGTTTCCCTCTTAGCTTGAATGCGCTTTACCAAGCCTGCATTACCATTACCTTCTTTGCACCTCATGGATAAACTTAACAAACTGCTACTCAACCATGTCAAAAGGTCTATTGCCATTGAAAACTCCAAAGAAAAAAAAATGGTCTCAGAATTTTGACTGGATGGAAAACAAAGTCGCATATTTCTTATTCAAGTAGCTGGTGAACAATATAAAACAAAATAGATCAAGAAATGGGTCTTACCATCTAAAATTGTCTAGATGCCTATACACTAAACTCTAAAATAATTAAGTGAAGAGCATTTCATGTTACAGGCATTACAAGCAAGCAAATACATATGTCAAAAAGACTGGCCGAGGCAGATTGTGTATTAGTTATAGTAGAATTAGAAAAATTGGGGAGAGACAAGCTCTGTAGAGAAATGGGGGGAGGGGGAATTGTGGAGGGATTGGGGAGAGACATCAGCTCTGCAGACACCTAGTGGGAATTGGAGAAAGACAAGCTAGCGGACGGAAAGAGACGCCTTAACCTCTCTTTTAACAGGCTAGTCCTGCCCCGCTACCGAAGCTCTTTAGAGATATGAGGGAAATTGGGGAGAGACAAGCTCTGTAGAGAAATAGGGGGGGGGGATTGGGGAGAGACAAGCTCTGTAGAGAAATGGGGGAGGGGGGTGAGATTGGGGAGAGACAAGCTCTGTAGAGAAATAGAGGGGGGGGGGAATTGGGGAGAGAAAAGCTCTGTAGAGAAATAGGGGGGTGGGGGATGAGATTGCGGAGAGACAAGCTCTGTAGAGATATTAGGGGTTGGGGAATTGGGGAGAGACAAGCTCTGTAGAGATATTGGGGGAATTGGGGAGAGACAAGCTCTGTAGAGATATTGGGGGAATTGGGGAGAGACAAGCTCTGTAGAGATATTGGGAGAATTCGGGACAGACAAGCTCTGTAGAGATATTGGGGGAATTGGGGAGAGACAAGCTCTGTAGAGATATTGGGGGAATTTGGGATAGATAAGCTCTGTAGAGATATTGGGGAGGGGGGGAGAGACAAGCTCTGTAGAGAAATGGGGGAATTAGGGAGAGACAAGCTCTGCAGAGATATTGGGGGAATTGGGGAGAGACAAGCTCTGTAGAGATATTGGGGGAATTGAGGAGAGACAAGCTCTGTAGACACCTAGTGGGAATTGGAGAAAGACAAGCTAGTGTACGGAAAGAGACGCCTTACCCTCTCTTTTATCAGGCTAGTCCTGCTCCGCTACCGAAGCTCTTTAGAGATATGACGGGAATTTGGGAGAGACAAGCTCTGGACAGATATTGTGGGAATTGGAGAGAGACAAGCTCTGTAGAGATATGGGGGAATTGGGGAGAGACAAGCTCTGTAGAGATATTGGGGAGGGGGGGAGAGACAAGCTCTGTAGAGAAATGAGGGAGGGGGGGGGTGAGATTGGGGAGAGACAAGCTCTGTAGCGATATTGTGGGGAGAGGGGAAATTGGGGAGAGACAAGCTCTGTAGAGAAATGGGGGAATTGGGGAGAGACAAGCTCTGTAGAGATATTGGGGGAATTGGGGAGAGACAAGCTCTGTAGAGATATTGGGAGAATTGGGGAGAGACAAGCTCTATAGAGATATTGGGGGAATTGGGGAGAGACAAGCTCTGTAGAGATATTGGGGGAATTTGGGATAGATAAGCTCTGTAGAGATATTGGGGAGGGGGGGAGAGACAAGCTCTGTAGAGAAATGGGGGAATTAGGGAGAGACAAGCTCTGCAGGGATATTGGGGGAATTGGGGAGAGACAAGCTCTGTAGAGATATTGGGGGAATTGAGGAGAGACAAGCTCTGTAGAGATATTGGGGGAAATGGGGAGAGACAAGCTCTGTAGAGATATTGGGGGAATTGGGGAGAGACAAGCTCTCTAGAGATATTGGGGGAATCGGGGAGAGACAAGCTTTCTAGAAATATTGGGGGAATTGGGGAGAGACAAGCTCTGTAGAGATATTGGGGGAATTGGGGAGAGACAAGCTCTGTAGAGAAATGGGGGAATTGGGGAGAGACAAGCTCTGTAGAGATATTGGGGGAATTGGGGAGAGACAAGCTCTGTAGAGAAATGGGGGAGGGGGGTTGGGGAGAGACAAGCTCTGTAGAGATATATGGGGGGGGGGGGGTTGGGGAGAGACAAGCTCTATAGAGATATTGGGGGGGGGGGGATTGGGAAGAGACAAGCTCTGTAGACACCTAGAGGGAATTGGGGAAAGACAAGCTAGCGGACGGAAAGAAACGCCTTACCCTCTCTTTTAACAGGCTAATCCTGCCCAGCTACCGAAAATGCCTACTGCCCATCAGGCTCATGAGTTAGAGAGAAAAAGATGCTTCACATCAAGTCTGGACCAAAAAAATCAACCTAAATATTTTGCCTCCAATATAAAATCGGGCGAAAGAATAAAGCGTTAAGTATTGAAGTCCACACTTAGCGCTGGGCAGCAAAAAAGACTGGGAGGATTAACAGATCGTACTGCCACAGTGTAAACATGGAGAGTTGAAAAGAAGTTTTCGAAGGAAACCGTGAAGAAACTAGACTTTATGGCGGCAATGGGTTTTGCAACCGAAACTGTTCAAAAAAAAAAAAAAAAGAAGAAGAAGAAAAGAAAAGAAAAAAGAAAAAATACAGACTACAAAATGGAGGGGAGAAGAGGACATGTATGACCGTGTACTTCAACACTATCGAGAAAAATCTGTTTTAATTAGTTAACGACACCAAGAGAACAGCCACCACCATTAACATTAAGAGATGCGAACCCAGAAACGCTTTTATAAACTTCAAAACTTATGAACTATTTGACTGTTCGGATTGTAAGCCCAACGCTTCACCGACTGAGCTATGAGCGTTTACCGAGAACTCGCCACCTCTCCTCTGTTATTATACATTCAAGCTGGCCCAAAATGAATCAAGCCAAGGATTTAAATTGTTTGCCATTCAGGTCAGAGCAGCGATTTTTTTGTTGCCTAATTGAAGCCAATTTATTAAGATAGATTTGCTGTCTTTGAGGAAAGATAAATCCTTTTTCACAGTACAAGTGCGTATAATTATGCTCGTTAGAAGATTTGTGTCCTTGCAAAGACATAATCATGTCCTGCATAATGGGGCATTCTAAACTAACTCGCTTTTATTTTCGAGGGTGCGAAAATAAATCTTTGTATTGCATTACCACAGCAGATAACTTGAAACAAAAGTAACATCTCCTCCAATGTCCAATTCCTAGACAACAGCGTCTATTATCATTAACTTGTCCTAACAAAATAGTGCAATCATTTCGGATATAATCACCTATCATTTTTGTCTTATAAATTGCCTAGATCTAGATAACTAAACCCATTTCTTCCCACGCCCGCAATAAGCACGGTGAAAAAGCAGCGAAGCAAATCATAAAGACCAATGTCGGCTATAATTATGTAGAGTTCGATAAAGCGTGTATCCTCAAACCCAGCTTTGGAAAGCTGTACACCTCAATAATAAAAGATGATCAAGAAATTATAGATGACCGTTTTCAGTTATGAATTAAAGGTGAAGAAATCAATAAATTATGCAGACTGTGCAAAAAAATTCAAAGTGAGCTTTGTGCTGGACGCAGTTCAACTTGTTAAAAATTTTAAAGTCGCTTTCTTGAAAAACAAAATGAACGTAAGAAGAAAAGTTTTACAGAGAGGATCATCCAGTTTTCATTTTGATGTTAAAGAAACGTTTTTGAATGAACGTTTTCAATAATTTTGAGAACCATTGTTTTGTTTTGTTTAGTTTTTTTTTTTTTTTTCGTTGTTGTATTTCGTTTTGTTTTGAAGCAAGTCGCTTTCTAAGTACAATGTGGAGCTTAAGAATAAAATTTTTCTTTGAAGGGGCATCCTTTTTGCATTTTGATGTGAAAGAAAGGTGATTTTGTTCTCCGTTGCTGAATGGAACTTCACAATACTTTTAAGAGCCATTCTTTCTTTGATAACCTTATATGAAAATGTTGAATTCAAAAAAGAAAAATTTTCATTGGGAGGTTCATCCAATTACATTTTGATGTGAAAGCAAAGAAATTTTGTTTTCCTTCACTGAATGGAACTTTTCAATAATTTCAAGAACCATTCTTCGTCGTTGTTTGTTTTTGTTTTAGGCAGTTTCAAGTCGTTCTCTTGAGAGAACTGTTGAGCTTGAGACGAAAACATTTTCATTGGAATGCTTATCCAATTTGCATTTTGATTTGAAAGAATTTTTATTTTCCTTCACTGAATAGAACTTTTCAATAATATTATTTTGTTTTGTTTTGTTTTTGTATTGCAGTTGTTTTTGCTTTTACTGGGCTTGTTACTCCCCTTGATACGGCTGTTTTGTTGATAACAGTTTCTTTCCGGATGCGGCTATTTTGAATTTATAAAGCAGTTACTTTTATGAAGTATGACAACTGCTTTTTGTCTCATATTTGTTCACTGTTAATGTTGCCAGTTTGTCTTTGTTTCTAAATCAAACGCCGAGAGGCTCGTTACTCTATTCAACAGAGCTCGGTGAGTCTCCCTGATTGTTTCTAGCTTGGTAGTATTTTGTGATTCCCACATTCTGTGTCTATCAAAGGATCAGACATCTAGTGGAGGAAAATCCCGGTTTGTTTACGGATTCTTCTAGTGTTTCTCTCACAATCATTCCAAATGGAAATGAGTGCATGTAAGCAGAAACAATTTTCCGTTTTTACTTCACATAGAAGTGGGAGCTAAACAGTTTAGCCCGTTCATTTCGTAGGTGGCGGATTAATTTTTTATAAACCCAATCCACTGATGCTTTTAAAACTTTGAATGTGACACCAGCGAGACAGCTGTGTGCTTACAGTGTCGGTCTGAGCCCTGAAAAGCCCCTTTGCGTCGACACCGTTAAATTTCATAGACAACGTGATCATCGATTTCTGATGGACAATCAAGATAAAAAAAGAGGATCCAATAAACCGAAAACGGTGATCACTGGGTGCAACAGTCACCAGTGCTTTTCAAACACCAGAGTGAGAAGGAAGATAATATTGATCTGGAAACAAGTTTAGTTTGATCGGTTAAAAAGGATGAAATCCATTGGAAGACAAAAGAGGCAAGCGGCTGCATAATTTGACCTTTTCGAAACAAAATTTCAGCAGAATGAAAAAAAAGAGCATAAAGCCTAAATTTCGAGAAAAAATATTAAAGGGCTGTGATCAAAGTAGTAGTTTGAATTATCACCCCCCCCCCCCCCTCCTCCTACCCGCCATTTCCTCCCTGTCCCTTAGACAGATAGGCTTTTTAATAGGTACATGTAGAACTCACCAATGATGTTAAAGAGCCTCGAATGACATCATCAAAAGTTTTAAAATTTTCTCGACAGAGTTATTCTCCCATTGTTTCACATTCATATTTGGGACATTTCATCATCTTCTTTTAGATAGATTTGCAAAAATATTCGGTGAGTTGGAAATCAATACATTAAGGAACGACGAATGATACTAAATGATAAGTCTCTCAAGATAGCGTCCACATAAACCATAGACTGCCAAAGTACCTTGGTTCGTTCATATACTTCTCTTACACAAACACGTCCACATAAACCATAGACTGCCAAAGTACCTTGGTTCGTTCATATACTTCTCTTACACAAACACGTCCACATAAACCATAGACTGCCAAAGTACCTTGGTTCGTTCATATACTTCTCTTACACAAACACGTCCACATAAACCATAGACTGCCAAAGTACCTTGGTTCGTTCATATACTTCTCTTACACAAACACGTCCACATAAACCATAGACTGCCAAAGTACCTTGGTTCGTTCATATACTTCTCTTACACAAACACGTCCACATAAACCATAGACTGCCAAAGTACCTTGGTTCGTTCATATACTTCTCTTACACAAACACGTCCACATAAACCATAGACTGCCAAAGTACCTTGGTTCGTTCATATACTTCTCTTACACAAACACGTCCACATAAACCATAGACTGCCAAAGTACCTTGGTTCGTTCATATACTTCTCTTACACAAACACGTCCACATAAACCATAGACTGCCAAAGTACCTTGGTTCGTTCATATACTTCTCTTACACAAACACGTCCACATAAACCATAGACTGCCAAAGTACCTTGGTTCGTTCATATACTTCTCTTATCATACTGTTTTCTGCACATCCCCTATATTAAAGAGGTATGGTGAAATCATACATCCCGGGCTCATTCCTTGTCCAACTGTCAACCATTCTAATGTTTCACTTCCTATCTTCACAGCTACTCTGTTGCGCGTTTTTTTTTTTTTATAAATTTTGTTGATGTTGTTGTTGCTGCTGTTTTTGGATTTGTTTTCGGTTTTTTTTGTCTGATGTGAACAGGGAACCGTATGCATCATGTATCTCAATCATCTTCCAAAGGTCTTCATGCTGACCACAATCAATGGCTTTAGAGAAGCCTCTGAAGCACATGCACAGACACTTGTTACTTTATCGGCATTTTCCGATGATAAGTCTCATGTTCAAAATATGATCGTCAATGCATGATTTATTTTTTTCATTAATCTTTATTCGTAATTGTTTAGATTTATTTCAGCATGATTTTACTGGCATGGCTTATGAGTGCTACGATTCATTAGTTAGTACAGAGTTTAAGGTCGTTCCTTTTGGGAAAAGAACAGACTTGTCTCTTCCAAGATTTTTTGACCATAATCCCGATCTCTAACTTTGAACTAATAAGCCTATTGACTTTTTACATTTGCCTCGCCACCTTCTAAAACATTAGTAAAATCAATTCAGTTGGTGAATGGACATGCCATGGCGCCTTTATTTTCTTCATCAAATGGATTTGCCATCGCAGATTCCTTTTTTCATTAAACAGTGGCTTTGGCTCCCTCTCTGGAATGATAATTGTGAGTGTCAGACTCGTAGCTAATATCTTTCGCACCATAGTTTTACATTCCTTAAGATATTTCTTTCAATCAGTTCAGCTCGTTACTGTCTGGCAAGATGCCTGCTCTCCGCTGGAGCCAGACAGGCAGATACCAGGACACGCCACACGCTCACAGTCACTGTCTGGCAAGATGCCTGCTCTCCGCTGGAGCCAGACAGGCAGATACCAGGACACGCCACACGCTCACAGTCACTGTCTGGCAAGATGTCTGCTCTCCGCTGGAGCCAGACAGGCAGATACCAGGACACGCCACACGCTCACAGTCACTGTCTGGCAAGATGCCTGCTCTCCGCTGGAGCCAGACAGGCAGATACCAGGACACGCCACACGCTCACAGTCACTGTCTGGCAAGATGTCTGCTCTCCGCTGGGGCCAGACAGGCAGACACCAGGACACGCCACACGCTCACAGTCACTGTCTGGCAAGATGTCTGCTCTCCGCTGGAGCCAGACAGGCAGACACCAGGACACGCCACACGCTCACAGTTACTGTCTGGCAAGATGACTGCTCTCCGCTGGGGCCAGACAGGCAGACACCAGGACACGCCACACTCTCACAGTCACTGTCTGGCAAGATATCTGCTCTCCGCTGGAGCCAGACAGGCAGACACCAGGACACGCCACACGCTCAGTCACTGTCTGGCATGATGTCTGCTCCCCACTGGAGCCAGACAGGCAGACACCAGGACACGCCACACGCTCAAGTCACTGTCTGGCAAGATGACTGCTCTCCGCTGGGGCCAGACAGGCAGACACCAGGGCACGCCACACGCTCACAGTCACTGTCTGGCAAGATGTCTGCTCTCCGCTGGAGCCAGACAGGCAGACACCAGGACACGCCACACGCTCACAGTTACTGTCTGGCAAGATGACTGCTCTCCGCTGGGGCCAGACAGGCAGACACCAGGACACGCCACACGCTCACAGTCACTGTTCATGCTTGATACGCACATGCACACACATACATATACGCAGTTTCATTGACAAAAAGCCACTGGCTCAATGAATGAAATGGGAGTATCTAGTGCGAAATCTAGACCGCTGACAGGAAGTTTAGTGACGGACAAGGGCATAATAATAATTATTACATTGTAGCATACTTTGGTATCAATGGATTGAGGAAGTCAAAGCATTTCAGACTCAGGCCACAACTCACAACCTCCCGAGATCGCCACCTCTCCCACCCTCCGGATATCGCCACCACGCACACCCTCCAGTCTCTGGGAAAAACTCACACCCTCCCGACTCTGGCCACCACTCACATCCTCCCGACATCGCCACCACTTACACCCTCCCGACTCCGGCAATATCGCCACCACTCACACCCTCCCGATATCACCACCACTCACACCCTCCGGATATCGCCACCACTTACACCCTCACGATATCGCCACCACTGACACCCTCCAGACTCTGGCCTAAACTAACACCCTCCCGACATCGCCTCCACTTACACCCTCCGGATATCGCCACCACTCACACCCTCCAGACTCTGGCCACAACTCACACCCTCCCGATATCGCCACCACTTACACCCTCCGGATATCGCCACCACTCAGACCCTACAGACTCTGGCCACAACTCACACCCTCCCGACATCGCCACCACTCACACCCTCCGGATATCGCCACACTAACACCCTCCCGATATCGCCACCACTCGCACCTTCCCGATATCGCCACCACTCACACCATCCGGATATCGCCACCACTCGCACCTTCCTGATATCGCCACCACTCACACCCTCCGGATATCGCCACCACTCACACCCTCCGGATATCGCCACCACTCACACTTTCCGGTCATCGCCACCACTCACACCTTTCCGATATCGCCACCACTCGCACCCTCCCAATATCGCCACCACTCTCACCCTCCCGATATCGCCACCACTCATACCTTCCCGACTCTGCCCACAACTCATACCTTCCCGACTCTGGCCACCACTCACACCCTCCCGATATCGCCACCACTCGCACCCTCCCGATATCGCCACCACTCGCACCCTCCCGATATCGCCACCAGTCACATCCTCCCAATATCGCCACCACTCACACCTTCCCGATATCGCCACCACTCGCACCCTCCTAATATCGCCACCACTCGCACCCTCCCGATATCGATACATCTCATACCTTCCCGACTCTGGCCACAACTCATACCTTCCCGACTCTGGCCACCACTAACACCCTCCCGATATCGCCACCACTCACATCCTCCCGATATCGCCACCACTCACAACCTCCCGATAACGCCACAATTCACATCCTCACGATATCGCCACCACTCACATCCTCCCGATATCGCCACAATTCACATCCTCCCGATATCGCAACCACTCACATCCTCCCGATAACGCAATAATTCACATCCTCCCGATATCGCCACCACACACATCCTCCCGATATCGCCACCACTCACATTCTCAGATATCGCCACCACTCACATCCTCCCGATATCGCCACCACTCACATCCTCCCGATATCGCCACCACTCACATCCTCCCGATATCGCCACCACTCACATCCTCCCGATATCGCCACCACTCACATCCTCCCGATATCGCCACCACTCACATTCTCAGATATCGCCACCACTCACATCCTCCCGATATCGCGACCACTCACATCCTCCCGATATCGCCACCACTCACATCCTCCCGATATCGCCACCACTCACATCCTCCCGATATCGCGACCACTCACATCCTCCCGATATCGCCACCACTCACATCCTCCCGATATCGCCACCACTCACATCCTCCCGATATCGTCAAAACTCACTTCCTCCCGATATCGCCACCACTCATACATTCCCGATATCACCACCACTCCCATCCTCCCGATATCGCCACCACTCATACTCTCCCGATATTGCCACCACTCCCATCCTCCCGATATCACCACCACTCCCATCCTCCCGATATCACCACCACTCATACCTTCCCGACTCTGGCCACCACTCATACCTTCCCGACTTTAGCCACAACTCACACCCTCCCGACATCGCCACCTCTCCAACCCTCCCGACATCGCCACCTCTCCGACCCTCCCGATATCCCCACCACGCACACCCTCCAGACTCTGGGCAAAACTCACACCCTCCCGACTCTAGCCACCACTCACATCCTCCCGACATCGGCACCACTAACACCCTCCGGATATCGCAACCACTCACACCCTCCGGATATCGCCACCACTCACACCCTCCCGATATCGCCACCACTCGCACCTTCCCGATATCGCCACCACTCACACCCTCCGGATAACGCCACCACTCGCACCTTCCCGACATCGCCACCACTCACACCCTCCGGATATCGCCACCACTCACAACCTCCGGATATCGCCACCACTCAGACCCTACCGATATCGCCACCACTCACATCCTCCCGATATCGCCACCACTCACACCGTACCGATATCGCCATCACTAACATCCTCCCGATATCGCCACCACTCACATCCTCCCGATAACGCCACAATTCACATCCTCCCGATATCGCCACCACTCACATCCTCCCGATAACGCCACAATTCACATCCTCCCGATATCGCCACCACTCACATCCTCCCGATATCGCCACAATTCACATCCTCCCGATATCGCCACCACTCACATCCTCCCGATATCGCCACAATTCACATCCTCCCGATATCGCCACCACTCACATCCTCCCGATATCGCCACCACTCACATCCTCCCGATATCGCCACAATTCACATCCTCCCGATATCGCCACCACTCACATCCTCCCGATATCGCCACCATTCACATCCTCCCGATATCGCCACCATTCACATCCTCCCGATATCGCCACCACTCACATTCTCAGATATCGCCACCATTCACATCCTCCCGATATCGTTAAAAGTCATACCCTCCCGAAATTGCCACTATTCACATCCTCCCGATATCGCCACCACTCACACCCTACCGATATCGCCATCACTCCCATCCTCCCGATATCGCCACGACTCACATCCTCCCGATATCGCGACCACTCACATCCTCCCGATATCGCCACCACTCACATCCTCTCGATATCGCCACCGCTCACATCCTCCCGATATCGCCACCACTCGCACCTTCCCGATATCTCCACCACTCGCACCCTCCCAATATCGCCACCACTCGCACCCTCCCGATATCGATACATCTCATACCTTCCCGACTCTGGCCACAACTCATACCTTCCCGACTCTGGCCACCACAAACACCCTCCCGATATCGCCACCACTCGCACCCTCCCGATATGGCCACCACTCGAACCCTCCCGATATCGCCACCAATCATATCCTCCCGATATCGCCACCACTCACACCCTACCGATATCGCCACCACTCACATCCTCCCGATATCGCCACCACTCACACCCTACCGATATCGCCACCACTCACATCCTCCCGATATCGCCACCACTCACATCCTCCCGATATCGTCAAAACTCATACCCTCCCGAAATCGCCACCATTCACATCCTCCCGATATCGCCACCACTCCCATCCTCCCGATATCACCACCACTCACATCCTCCCGATATCGCCACCACTCACATACTCCCGATATCGCCATCACTCACATCGTCCCGATATCGCCACCACTTACATCCTCCTGATATCGCCACCACACACATCCTCCCGACATCGCGACCACTCACATCCTCCCGATATCGCCACCACTCACATCCTCCCGATATCGCCACCACTCACATCCTCCCGATATCGCCACCACTCACATCCTCCCGATATCGCCACCACTCACATTCTCCCGATATCACCGCCATTCAAATCCTCCCGATATCGCCACCACTCACATCCTCCCGATATCACCGCCATTCAAATCCTCCCGATATCGCCACCACTAACATCCTCCCGATATCGTCAAAACTCACTTCCTCCCGATATCACCACCACTCATACATTCCCGATATCACCACCACTCCCATCCTCCCGATATCGCCACCACTCATACTCTCCCGATATCGCCACCACTCCCATCCTCCCGATATCACCACCACTCCCATCCTTCCGATATCACCACCACTCCCATCCTCCCGATATCACCACTACTCATACCTTCCCGACTCTGACCACCACCCATACCTTCCCGACTTTAGCCACAACTCACACCCTCCCGACATCGCCACCTCTCCGACCCTCCGGATATCGCCACCACTTACACCCTCCCGATATCCCCACCACGCACACCCTCCAGACTCTGGGCAAAACTCACACCCTACCGACTCTAGCCACCACTCACATCCTCCCGACATCGGCACCACTAACACCCTCCGGATATCGCCACCACTCACACCCTCCGGATATCGCCACCACTCACACCCTCCCGATATCACCACCACTGGCACCTTCCCGATATCGCCACCACTCACACCCTCCGGATATCGCCACCACTCACATCCTCCCGATATCGCCACCACTCACATCCTCCCGATAACGCCAAAATTCACATCCTCCCAATATCGCCACCACTCACATCCTCCCGATATCGCCACAATTCACATCCTCCCGATATCGCCACCACTCACATCCTCCCGATAACGCCACAATTCACAACCTCCCGATATCGCCACCACTTACATCCTCCCGATATCGCCACAATTCACATTGTCCCGATATCGCTACCACTGACATCCTCCCGATATCGCCACCACTCACATCCTCCCGATATCGCCACCACTCACAATCTCAGATATCGCCACCACTCACATCCTCCCGATATCGTCAAAACTCATACCCTCCCGAAAGTGCCAATATTTACATCCTCCCGATATCGCCACCACTCACAACCTCCCAAAATCGTCACCAATCCCATCCTCCCGATATCGCCACCACTCACATCCTCCCGATATCGCCACCACTCACATACTCCCGATATCGCCACCACTCACATCCTCCCGATATCGCCACCACTCACATCCTCCCGATATCGCCACCACTCACATCCTCCCGATATCGCCACCACTCATACTCTCCCGATATCGCCACCACTCACGTCCTCCCGATATCGCCACCACTCACATCCTCCCAATATCGTCAAAACTCACATCCTCCCGATATCGCCACCACTCATACATTCCCGATATCACCACCACTCCCATCCTCCCGATATCGCTACCACTCATACTCTCCCGATATCGCCACCACTCCCATCCTCCCGATATCACCACCACTCCCATCCTTCCGATATCACCACCACTCCCATCCTCCCGATATCGCCACCACTCATACCCTCCCGATATCGCCACAACTCACATTCTCCCGATATCGCCACTACTCATACCCTCCCGATATCGCCACCACTTATACATTCCCGATATTACCACCACTCCCATACTCCCGATATCATCACCACTTACATCCTCCCGATATCGTCACCTTACACATCCTCCCGATAACGCCACCACTAACATCCTCCTGATATCGTCAAAACTCAAATCTTCCCGATATCGCCACCACTCATACCTTCCCGATATCACCACCACTCCCATCCTCCCGATATCGCCACCACTCGCATCCTCCCGATATCACCACCACTCATACCTTCCCAACTCTGGCCACCACTCATACCTTCCCGACTTTAGCCACAACTCACACCCTTCCGACATCGCCACCTCTCCGACCCTCCGGATATCGCCACCACTTACACCCTCCCGATATCCCCACCACGCACACCCTCCAGACTCTGGGCAAAACTCACACCCTCCCGACTCTGGTCACCACTCACATCCTCCCGATATCGCCACCACTCACATCCTTCCGATATCGCCACCACTCACACCCTACCGATATCGCCACCACTCACATCCTCCCGATATCGCCACCACTCGCACCTTCCCGATATCGCCACAATTCACATCCTCCCGATATCGCCACCACTCACATCCTCCCGATATCGCCACAATTCACATCTTTCCGATATCGCCACCACTCACATCCTCCCGATAACGCCACAATTCACATCCTCCCGACATCGCCACCACTCACATCCTCCCGATATCGCCACCACTCACATCCTCCCGATATCGCCACCACTCACATTCTCAGATATCGCCACCATTCACATCCTCCCGATATCGCCACCACTCACATCCTCCCGATATCGTCAAAACTCATACCCTCCCGAAATCGCCACTATTCACATCCTCCCGATATCGCCACCACTCACACCCTCCCGATATCGCCACCACTCCCATCCTCCCGATATCGCTACCACTCACATCCTCCCGATATCGCCACCACTCACATCGTCCCGATATCTCCACCACTCACATACTCCCGATATTGCCATCACTCACATCCTCCCGATATCGCCACCACTCACATACTCCTGATATCTCCACCAATCACACCCTCCCGACAATGCCACCACACACACCCTCAAGATATCGCCACCACATATACCCTCCCGACTCCGGTCACCACTCATCCCCTTCCGATATCGCCAGCACTCACACCATCCCGATATCACAAACACTCACACCCTCCCGATATCGCCAACACTCACACCCTCCCGATATCGCCAGCATTCACACCCTCTCCATTTCCCCAGCACTCACACCCTCTCCATATCGCCACCACTCATACCCTCCCGATATCGCCAACACTCACACCCTCTCCATATCGCAAGCACTCACACCCTCTCCATACCGCCAGCACTCACACCCTCCAAATATAGCCACCACTCACACGTTACCGATATCACCACCACTCACACCCTCCCGATATCGCCAGCACTCACACCCTCTCCTTATTGCCAGCACTCACACCCTCTCCATATTTCCAGCACTCACACCCTCTCCATATTGCCAGCACTCACACCCTCCAAATATAGTCACCACTCACACCCTCCCGACAGCGCCACCACACACACCCTCAAGATATCGCCAATATATATACAATCCCGACTCTAACCAACACTGATCCCCCCCCCCCCCCGACAAGGTCACCATTCACACACTAAAGACATCGCTACCACTCACATCCTCCCGAAATTGCCACCACTCACAAATTCCCGATATCGAAATCACTCACACCCTCCCGGTATCGCCACCACTCACATCCACGCAACACAGGCTACCACTCACACCCTTCCGTTTACGCAAAGCACTTACAACCTCCCGATATCGCCACCACTCACACCCTTCTGATATCGCCACCACTCACACCCTCCTGTCTCTGGCCACCATTTGGGCCCTCACGATATCGCCACACTTGACACCGACTAGATTTTCCCACCACTTACACCCTCCCAACTCTGGCAACCACTCGCACCTTCCCGATAGCGGCACCACTAAAACCCTAAAAAATATCGTCACCACTCATACCCTCCCGACATCGCCACCACTCACACCCTCCCGACTGTGGCCACCACTCATACCCTCCCGATATCGCCACCACTCAAACCCTCCCGATATCGCCATTACTCACACACTCCAAATATCGTAACCACTCACACCCTCCCATTATCGCCACCAATAACCCCCTCCCGACATCGCCATCACTCACACCCTTCCGATGTCGCCACCACTCACACCCTACCGATATCACCACCACTCCCATCCTCTCGATGTCACCACCACTCATACCCTCCCGATATCGCCACCTCTCCCATCCTCCCGATATCACCACCACTCCCATCCTCCCGATATCACCACCACTCCCATCCTCCCGATATCGCCACCACTCATACCCTACCGATATCGCCATCATTCACATCCTCCCAATATCGCCAGCACTCACATCCTCCCGATGTCGTCAAAACTCACATCTTCCCGATATCGCCACCACTTATACCTTCCCAATATCGCCACCACTCCCATCCTCCCGATATCGCCACCACTCACATCCTCCCGATATCGCCACCACTCACACCCTCCCGATATCGCCACCACTCACACCCTCTCGATATCGCCACCACTCACACCCTCCCGATATCGCCACCACTCACACCCTTCCGATATCGCCACCACTCACACCCTCCAGATATCGCCACCACTAACACCCTCCCGATAACGCCACCCCTCATACCTTCCCGACTCTGGCCACAACTCACACCCTCCCGATATCGCCACCACTCACACCTTCCCCACTCTGGCCACAACTCACACCCTCCCGATAACACCACCCCTCATACCTTCCCGACTCTGGCCACAACTCACACCCTCCCGATATCGTCACCACTAACACCCTCCCGATATCGCCACCACTCACACCTTCCCGATTCTGGGAACCACTCACACCTTCCCGACTCTGGCCATCACTCACACCCTCCCGATATCGCCACCAATCACACCTTCCCGACTCTGGCTACCACTCACACCCTCCCTATATCGCCACCACTCACACCCTCCTGATATCGTCACCACTCACAACCTCCCGATATCGCCACCACTCATACCTTCCCGACTCTGGCCACCACTCACACCTTCCCGATATCGCCACCACTCACACCCTCCCGATATCGCCACCACTAACATCCTCCCGATATCGCCACCACTCATACCATCCCGACTCTGGCCACCACTCACACCCTCCCGATATCGCCACCACTCACAACCTCCCGATATCGCCACCACTCATACCATCCCGACTCTGGCCACCACTCACACCCTCCCGATATCGCCACCACTCACACCCTCCCGATATCGCCACCACTCACACCCTCCCGATATCGCCACCACTCACACCCTCCCGATATCGCCACCACTCACAACCTACCGATATCGCCACCACTCACACCCTCCCGATATCGCCACCACTCACACCCTCCCGTTATCGCCACCACTCACACCCTCCCGATATCGCCACCACTCACACCCTCTCGATATCGCCACCACTCACACCCTCCCGATATCGCCACTACTTACATCCTCCCGATATCGCCACCACTCACACCCTCCCGATATCGCCACCACTCACACCCTGTCGATATCGCCACCACTCACACCCTCCCGATATCGCCACCACTCACACCCTCCCGATATCGCCACCACTCACACCCTCCCGATATCGCCACCACTCACACCCTCTCGATATCGCCACCACTCGTACCCTTCCGATATCGCGCCACCACTCACACCCTCCCGATATCGCCACCACTCACACCTTTCCGATATCGCCACCACTCATACCTTCTCGACTCTGGCCACCTCTCACGCCCTCCCGATATCGCCACCACTCGCACCCTCCCGATATCGCCACCACTCACACCCTCCCGATATCGTGACCACTCGCACCCTCCCGATATCGCCACCACTCACATCGTCCTGACTCTGGCCACCACTCACACCCTCCCGATATCGCCACCACTCAAACCCTCCCGATATTGCCATCACTCACAACCTCCCGACTCTGAACACCACTCACACCCTCCCGATATCGCCACCAGTGAAACCCTCCTGATATCTCCACCAATCACACCCTCCCGACAGCGCCACCACACACACCCTCAAGATATCGCCACCACTCATACCCTCCCGACTCCGGTCTCCACTCATCCCCTTCCGATATCGCCAGCACTCACACCCTCTCCATATCGCCAGCACTCACACCATCCCGATATCGGAAACACTCACACCCTCTCGATATCGTCAACACTCACACCCTCCCGATATCGCCAGCACTCACACCCTCTCCATATCGCCAGCACTCACACCCTCTCCATATCGCCACCACTCATACCCTCCTGATATCGCCAACACTATCCACCCTCTCCATATCGCAAGCACTCACACCCTCTCAATATCGCCAGCACTCACACCCTCCTGATATCGCCAGCACGCACACCCTCTCCATATCGCCAGCACTCACACCCTACAAATATAGCCACCACTTATACCCTCCCGATATCACCACCACTCACACCCTCCCTATATCGCCAGCACTCATACCCTCTCCATATTGCCACCACTCACACCCTCAAGATATCGCCAGCACATATACAATCCCGACTCTGGCCAACACTGACCCCCCCCCCCCCGACAAGGTCACCACTCACACACTAAAGACATCGCTACCACTCACATCCTCCCGAAATTGCCACCACTCACAAATTCCCAATATCGAAATCACTCACACCCTCCCGATATCGCCACCACTCACATCCACGCAACACAGGGTACCACTCACACCCTCCCGATATCGCCACCACTCACACCCTTCTGATATCGCCACCACTCACACCCTCCTGTCTCTGGCCACCATTTGGGCCCTCACGATATCGCCACACTTGACACCCACTAGATTTTCCCACCACTTACACCCTCCCAACTCTGGCAACCACTCGCACCTTCCCGATAGCGGCACCACTAAAACCCTAAAAAATATCGCCACCACTCACACCCTCCCGACATCGCCACCACTCACACCTTACCAATTAAACCACCATTCACATCTTCCCGACTCCGGTCACCACTCACACCCTTTCAATATTGCCATCACTCATACCCTGCCGACTAAGGTCACCACTCAAACCCTTACGATTCCAGCCATCACTCACCCCCTCCCGATATCGCCACCACTCACATCCTCACGATTCCGGCCACCACTCACACCCTCCCGACATCGCCACCACTCATACCCTCCCGACATCGCCATTACTCACACCCTCCAAATATCGTAACCACTCACACCCTCCCGTTATCGCCACCACTAACCCCCTCCCGACATCGCCATTACTCACACCCTTCCGATGTCGCCACCACTCACACCCTTTCGATATCGCCACCACACAAACCCTCCCGACATCGCCACTACTCACACTCTCCCGTCATCGCTACCATTCACACCGTACCTATATCGCCACCACTCACACATTCCCGGCTCTGGCCACCGCTCACACCATCCGGATTTCACCACCACTTACAGTCTCCCGACATAGCCAGGACTGAAACCCTCCGGATATGGCCACCTCTCTTACTCTCCCGACTCCGACCACCACTCACACCCTCTCGACTGCGGCCACCACTGACACCCACCCGACTCCGGCCAACAATCACACCCTTCCGACATCGCCACAACTCACACTCTCCCGACATCGCAACCACTCACACCCTCTCGACATCGCCGCCACTCACACCCTCGAGATATCGCCACCACTCTCACCCTCCCGACTCGGACCACCACTCACACCCTCCCGACCCCGGCCACCACTCACACCCTCCCGATATCGCCACCACTCACACCCTCCCGACTCCGGCCACCACTCACACCCTCCCGATATCGCCACCACTCACACCCTCCCGACTCCGGCCACCATTCACACCCTCTCGATATCGCCACCACTCACCCCCTCCCGACCCCGGCCACCACTCACACCCTCCCGACCCCGGCCACCACTCACACCCTCCCGACATTGCCACCACCACCAGCCAAGTCATAAACGCGACACCGTCAAGATGATCACACCATAAATATTTGCAAACTGCCTCGATGTCTTGGGGGAAAAAGGAAATAATAAAAAAAGCTGAACTGAATGAATGTAGCGGTCAGAAAGCAATACTAAAATTGAGGCACAGTTTTATTCAATTCTCTAATGAATTGGAAGCAAAGATGAGTAGCTGTTTTTATGTGATTGCCACAAAGGAACTCTGCATCTGAGAGACTTGACATATCTTTTGAGACAAAGTTAAACCTTTTCTTTGCGTCATAGGATAGATGTTTCAGAGAAAATTTTAATATTATAAACGACATAAATTAAATTACACTCAACAGATGTAAATCTTGACTGTTTGAAGTTCTGAATCTGAAGCCAAGGAAAGTATGATGCGTTATTTACAACCAAGTGCTTTTAATTTGCACAATTTATATTCAGAAAAGTAAGGTAGAAGAAAGGAACCGATCCTTTTCAATAAAACTCAAAACTTGCCACAGCCAAGAAAGATTTAACAAAGATCGACTCATGATTAGGCCTATGATGTACTTTCTAAATGCAGACTAGGCAATAACCGTCCTAAGAATACGATTCCAACATTTTCCTACTTTATAATCTCAAGGACTAAGAATAAACATTATGTTCATTATGTCTTTTTGTGTTTTATTAGAAATCAATATTTCCACCCTCTTTTAATTACTTTTATTGTCATTGTCTGAAAGTTTTAAATACCCTAGAATTAATTCCTAACCTGAAGCTTCATTCGTGTGGCTGCCCGTGTTTGCACTAAATCTCTTGAGTAACCAGCATGGCCGTTTCAAACTGTTTATAAAATGATGTTTGAGGTTGCTTCACTCATCGATGATTACAGGATTGCAGATTAAACAAACAAGGAAAGTATAAAACGCATGCTAAAAAGTCACATTGTACTAGCTTCAAATTTCAGCAAAAAACAATTAACAAAACTAATCACTATAATATTTCATTCTTTTCAAAACAGTTTACATTCTTGAAACGAAATTGTTAGTAGAAAGACGTAGGTTCAGACGAATGCTTTGACTGACCCATCTGCGAAAAATCAATTCATTCTTATATTTTTTTCACTGAAAATACCACAATTTTCAAGTCGTTCAAAATAATAAATTGCAACATGTATCAATCTATGTTTGTCTCCATCTTTCTGGCCATTTATGTTTCCATCTCTGTGTCCGTGTTTCCACCTTTCTAGCCATCTAATTATCTACTTCTGTCTCTTTCTGACTATCTATGTATTTCATCTTTGTCTCTGTGTCTCCATCTTTCTGACCATCTATGTATCTATCTTTGTATCTTTGTTTCCAGCTATCTGAAAATCTATTTATCTATCTCTGTCTATGTGTTTCAATCTTTTTTTATCCTCTATGTAACTTTTTCTGTCTCTATGTCCAACTTTTTGGGCATTTGTATTAATCTCTGTCTCTGTGCCTCTATGTTCCATACCATCTATTTATCTAACTCTTTTTTTGTTCTTCCATCTATCTAGATATCTATGTATCTCTTTCTGTATCTCCATCTTTCTAGGCATCTTTGTAAATATCTCTGTTTCTGTATCTCCATCTCTTTATGATCTATGCATCTATCCCTCTTTGTATCTCCATTTTTTTCTGCTATTTATATCTATGTAATTTTTTTTGTTTCTGTGTCTTCATTTTTTTGGCCATCTGTAAATCTCTTTCTCAAAATCGTCATTTGTTTGGCATCTATGTATCCATTTCTGTTTTTGTGTCTACATCTTTCTAAACGTCTAGGTATCTGTCTCGGTCTATGTGTCTCCATCTTTATGGTAATCTATTTATCTATGTCTATGTCTCTATCTTACTGGCTATCAATTTATCTATGTATTTTTTTTTATATATCTGGCCTTATATCTACCCTCGCCGTGTGCCTTTATCTGTCTGGTCCTTTATGTATCAATCTATGTTTATGTGTATCTATCTTTCTTGCTATCTTTATATCTATCTTTGTCTGCATGTCTACATCTTTCTAGCCATCTATGAATCTATCTCTGATTATGTCTCATCTTTCTAGCCATCTATGAATCTATCTCTGATTATGTCTACATCTTTCTAGCCATCTATGAATCTATCTCTGATTATGTCTACATCTTTCTAGCCATCTATGAATCTATCTCTGATTATGTCTACATCTTTCTAGCCATCTATGAATCTATCTCTGATTATGTCTACATCTTTCTAGCCATCTATGAATCTATCTCTGATTATGTCTACATCTTTCTAGCCATCTATGAATCTATCTCTGATTATGTCTCCATCTTTCTAGCCATCTATGAATCTATCTCTGATTATGTCTCCATCTTTCTAGCCATCTATGAATCTATCTCTGATTATGTCTACATCTTTCTAGCCATCTATGAATCTATCTCTGATTATGTCTCCATCTTTCTAACAATTTATGTATCTCTGTCTACCTCTAGTTCTCCATCTTTTTATCCATCTATGTATCTATCTCTGTCTCCATCTTTTTAACCACCTGTGTTTTTATTTGTCTTTTTGTATCTTAGTCTTTCTGACAATTTATGTATCTCTGTCTGTCTCTGTCTATCTCTGTCTATCCATCTTTCTGATAATCTATGTATCTATCTCTGTCTGTGTGTCTCCATCTTTCAGACTATATACCTATTATATCACTGCCCCTGTGTCTCTATCTTCTTAACCATCTGTGTTTCTATGTGTGTTTTTGTATCTCCATCTTTCTTGCCATGTATGTTTTTATCTTTGTCTCCTTTTCTCCATATTTCTGTCCATCTACGTATCTATCTCCGTCATTGTGTCGTTTCTTTATCGAAATCACTGTATTTATCTCTGTCTTTGTGTCGTTTCTTTATCGAAATCACTGTATTTATCTCTGTCTTTGTGTCGTTTCTTTATCGAAATCACTGTATTTATCTCTGTCTCTGTGTCTCCATTTTCCTGACCAACATCTCAGTTTCTCGATCTTTCTGGCTATTAATAAGTCTATTTCTTTCGCAGTGTGGTAATCTTTCTAGCTATCTTTATCCGTCTTCATGTTTTTGGCGATCTGTCTATCTCTGTCTCTGGGTGTCAATTTTTTTTGTCATTTATGTATTCATTTATTTCTCTGTGTTTTTATCTTTCTGAATATCTTTGTAAACTTCTCTGCCTCAGTGTTGCCATGTTTCAGGGCATTTTTGAACCTATCTCGGTCTCTATGCCTTCACCTTTCTGGCCATCTATGTGTATCTCTCTCTCTCTCTCTCTCTCTCTCTCTCTCTCTCTCTCTCTCTCTCTCTCTCTCTCTCTCTCTCTCTCTCTCTCTCTCTCTCAGTGTCTGCAGCTATCTGGCCGTACATCTGTCTCAGTGTCATCATCTTTCTAGTCGTCTTATTATATTATCATCTATCGCTGTCTATGTATCTATCTCTGTCACTGTGTCTCGATCTTCCATACCATCTAAGTATGAAATACATGTATCTGTGTTTCCACCCTTCTTGCCATCTATAAATTTACCCCTGTCTCTTTGTCTCAATCTTTTTAACAATCTATTTGTGCATTTCTGTATCTGTGTCTCAATATTTCTAGCCATCCATCTATCTATATCTGTCAATTTCTTTTTTTTTTTATTTTTAGGAACTTCTGTAGCTGATGACGGCGTTAACATAACAAAAAATATAATAAAGCTATGGACTATTTGTGTGATTTGTACTGTTATTTTGCAATAAAATAAAATAAAATGTAATAAAATACTGCCTCTTTTGTGATATTTGGAGTGAAATATTACAGGTTTGGCCTAATTACCAATGTCTATGTAACTATATTTGTCACATCGTGAACAGTTCCTCCTATGCATGTCTGCAGGTGACCTTCAGGATGATGAAAGATAATAAAGCCCTCGCGCGATCTGTAAATAAATCATTATATCATTACTTAGACCTAAAACGAACCTAAAAAAGTGAAAATCAAAGAAAAAAAATATTAATTTGGAACGTCGAATTCAGAATTGCATTTTGTGTACTTTATCTTTAGTTAATCTACATAGATTATATTATGTCGTCTTTATATCGCCTTTATCCTACCCCATCCTTGTCTATATTTTTCTATATCTTCGTCTGTCCGTCTTTATGTTGCCTCTTTAGCTTCCCTCACACATTCTCTCCGACTCCAGCTTCACGTAATCTCGAGTTTATCCACTTGACTTCCCTCTCAAATAATTGTAATGGTGATTGCTTATTTCGTCTTGTATTTTAAAACCTTCTGTACGAAAAAAAAAAAATTAAGTCATTCATAGATACTTGACGATTAAAGTTTGAGACTGCTTCAATGTCAACTTCTCAATTTCCCGTAAAAAATTTTTCTTTCAGGTGTTTTTATCTCTTTTTTCGGAGTTGTCACTCGCCGTTTTGTTGTAAAAAGGTGCTAGGCCATAGGTAGGATGAGTCATCTAGGTAGTCATGCTGACCATTGCACACTTCTTTATTGCTGAGAGAAGGAGAGAGAGACAGACAGACAGACAGAGAGACAGACAGACAGACAGACAGACAGAAGATAGACAGACAGACAAACATACAGACCGAGAAAAAAAGATTGAAACAAGAGAGAGAGAGAGAGAGAGAGAGAGAGAGAGAGAGAGAGAGAGACAGACAGACAGACAGACAGACAGACAGACAGAAAAAGAAAGAGAGAAAACAAGAGAGGGAGTGAGAGAAAGAGAGAGAGAGAGAGAAAGAAAGAGAGATAGGCAGACAGACAGACAGATAGACAGGCTGATAGACAGACAAACAGACAGAAGAAGAAAGGGAGAAAACAAGAGAGAGAGTGAGCGAAAGAAAAAGAGAGAAAGAGAGAGAGAGAGGGAGGGAGTGAGAGAAAGAGAGAGAGAGAGAGAGAGAGAGAGAGAGAGAGAGAGAGAGAGAGAGAGAGAGAGAGAGAGAGAGAGACAGACAGACAGACAGACAGACAGACAGCCAGACAGTAAAGATAACATGGACAAAACCATATATCTAATCAGCTCGGAAAGCGCTGGGCATTTCAAAATGCGATACAGTCTGTCTCAATTGATTGGTTGTAGCAATGAAATTTCAACGCCTAAGGAAGAATACTTCATCGTTTGTTTTTTTATTTGGCGAATGGTGATCTTCCATAGGGATGAAAAATCAATACAGTTGATTTGGTTCACCTTTCGAAATTAAAGTGAGGATGGTGATCGCGTCGATGATGAGGAGAATGATGATGGTGTAGATGATGATAATAAAGAAGATGGTCTGGTAGTAGTCATGATGATGATCATAATGATAATCATGATGATACTGATAATAACGATAGTTGTGATGATGATGATGATGATGATGATGATGATGATGATGTTGATGATGATTCTTATGTTGATAACGGTGATAATTGTCATGGTAATCCTAATAATGGTGATGGTGATGATGATGATGTAATGGGAATAAAGATTATGATTATGAAAATGATGGTGATGATGATGATGATATTGATGATTATAATGATAATGATTATCACGATGATGTTGATGTTGATTATGATGTTCATGATGATGATGACGATTATGATTATAGTGATAAAGATGATAATCACAATGATGATAATGATAATGATGATGATGACGATAACGATCAATGAATTAATGATCACGGTGATGGTGTTATTGAAGATAATTATGAGGATAATGATGATTAAGATAACGAGGATGAAAACACAGATGTTGATTATAATAAAAATGATCATAAAGATGATGAAACGAATAAGATGGTAAAGATAAAAAATATTATGTTGGGCATAATTGTGATAGTGACGATGATGATGATGATGATGACGATAATGGTGGTGATGATGACAATAATGATAACAATTGCTATGATATTTATGATTTAAATGAGAAGAACAAAATCCATGACTGCAGTTCATGCTGAAGCCGTTTACCATATCAATGACAAAGATGATAACACAGACAAAGCTACCGCTGATTAAGATACCAGCCAAGAAAGCATTGATGGAGCGGGCTCTATTCTGGCAAAGCTGAAGCCGGCGATCCATCTGATTTGCTGTCCACACTTAGATCTAGGTCATGATACAGGCTTGGCTTCTTGGCGTCTCGCTCTAATTCTACAAGTTTCATCACTCAATGTTCGTGGACAACTTCGAGGATGTTCGGCTCATCGTCGCCAAGGAAGAAATGGAAGCTCTAGATGTCTGGGGCATGACCGGGTCAAGGTCTGTCCTTAGTGACACGTCCGAGCTGGGCATCGGCGTTCTTGTTTTCCCATGAGCCTCTTCACCGCCTCCATCATGTGATGCCTCTACTGCTCGCCTTCTACACATGACCGCAGCGCATGCGCAAATTACGAGGCAACCCACGAGGGGGATCACTACTTAAAAAAAAAATTAAAAGAAAAAACAAAGGTTTCTTCGTGCTGCATCATCATTTACGGAAAACAAGTAAATCGACGATTTATAAAGTAAATAGCCAAAAAGGAGGAAAAAAAAGGTAAGATTACTTGTCTAAACACGTTCCCCTCCCCCCACCCTCATCCGCTCTCTCTCTCTCTCTCTCTCTCTCTCTCTCTCTCTCTCTCTCTCTCTCTCTCTCTCTCTCTCTCTCTCTCTCTCTATTTAGGAAGAACATTTTTTTTTCTTAATATGAGAAGATTTACAGGATTTTTTCAACCTTTCATCTTTTCGATACAGAAATCACATGGCAAAAATTTGCAATAAAAATCGCCCGGTCGGTTGCGAAACATGGGGGTTGAGTGAAAACCCAGATATGGTTAAGAAGCTTCGATATTCGCATGACGGAAATAGACCGCAGAGAATGTGGAACATTTCAACTTCAAAATTTGTAAAGCATTAAATCCTCCTCATCCGAAGCTTTTAAATCACTTTTTTTTTTTTTACAAAAGTGTTGATGTTTTATTCAAAGTTTAGGTGTTTCATCCTCTGCTTCGACCTATATCTAGCCTATTTAGATTCAATGTTCGCCTTGGCCATGAAACTAAGTGTTTTTAATCAGAAAATGTTAAAAAAAAATGTAAATTTATAGTGTTAATAAACAGAATAGCACAGTCTTTAGTTTAGCTTATTTCTTTTTAAATATGCTTTTTTTTTTTTTTTGGTTTTTGACTCTTTAAGGCCACAACACATAAACTAACTGTTGAAGACACCAGCGTTGACATTAGGCTCGATTTTTCTGGGCAGCTTCAGTTTGTCCTCGTCCCCACCTGCCGGGAGAGAACTCAAATTGGTGAGATGCTTCAGTACTAAGAGAGCAAACTTCAATGTAATGCATTAATAGTACTATCTTTTTATATATTTTTTTCGATTTACAAGTAAATATAAGAGGAAGAAAAAGAAGAGGGAGAAGAAGGAGAAGAAGAGGAGGAGGAAGAAGAAGAAAAAGAAGAAGAAGAAGAAGAAGAAGAAGAAGAAGAAGAAGAAGAAGAAGAAGAAGAAGAAGAAGAAGAAGAAGAAGAAGAAGAAGAAGAAGAAGAAGGAGGAGGAGGAGGAGGAGGAGGAGGGGGAGAAGAAGAAGAAAAAGGAGAAGAACAAGAGAAAACAGAACAAGAAGAAGAAAAAGAAGAAGGAAAGAAATACGAACCAGCAGATGCGCAGCAGCGAGGAATTCATCTGCTTTAATCTGCTGTCCTGTGAAGCTTACAGAAAAGGATGGAACTGGCTCTCACTCTCTAAAAAGTCGATACAAAGATAAAGCAGGCTTACTTACTTGTTACTTGTCTCAGCCAAAGACTCTGAGAGAGGTTTTTACGCGCCGTTTAGTTATAAAGAACTGTAACTAACAAGTACAGATTCTCTTAATACTTTGTTTTCTATCATTCTTCGTTACTGAAATTTGTTTTCTCTTTGCTTTCTTCATTACAGCCGTTTACAGTTTCTTCACGAATACTTTTATACGTGAATGATCACATGAAAGCTACAAAAGTGACAAATGAACGAAATGGGAACATTCATTTACCTTCTCCACACTCTTCCAAGCTTGTGGCATCTGCAGTTCAAGAGTAGAAAGGGTTTGTGTAAAAGGAAGGTGGCGACTCTGTACAAAATAGGCTATGACAAGAATTAATGGATGGGTAAGGAAGTATTAATTGTGTCTACATATCTTGTAAATCCATATATGTATAAGACATTTTTGGTTGATGGATAAGAGAGGGGAAGGGGGGAGAGGGGAATAGAAGCGAGATAGAGAAAAACAAAGAGTTTCCTTTTTTTTTTTCATTTTAGAACCTGTCCCATTTAACAGCTAACTTCAGCAAATGATTTGTAAGCTAACAAAAATCATACATGCAGGAAAGAATTTTCATTGAATTAATTAACATACGAAAAAAAATTATAGAAGTGAATTGTATTCATTAAGAAGTTTGAAGATCTAAAAACCATCCTTGTCTTTTAATGTAAGAACGGGTGGCCAGGTGTATAAAATCAACGCAACCAGAAACGAAAAGTTCCAGAAACTCAAATACCATAGGACCTTCTAACGGAAACAGTTACTTTTCCCTTCGTTTGAAACAGCACTAAAAAACTAGTCAATCATAAGTTGTGATCTCATTCTTTCTTTTTGCTTTTGTAAGTTAGGATCAGGCACCAAGACCTAGCATTTGTGAGGTAACAGTAGGAAAAATAGAAATCTATTTTGGCAAAGCGCTACCAAAAAAAAAAACTATATCAAGTTGATGGCGTACACAGGATGTGCACAGTTTATGATTGGATCGGTTGAAAACTCTAGTAGCCGCCACAGCACATGTGCTGATAGGGGAATGTAAGTCATTTAATTTCGAGAAAGAGAAGAAGAAGAAGAAGAAGAAGAAGAAGAAGAAGAAGAAGAAGAAGAAGAAGAAGAAGAAGAAGAAGAAGAAGAAGAAGAAGAAGAAGTAGAAGAAGAAGAAGGAAAAGACGAAGAAGAAGAAGAAGAAGAAGTAGAAGAAGAAGAAGGAAAAGACGAAGAAGAAGAAGAAGAGGAGGAGGAGGAGGAGGAGAGAGATGAAGAAGCCATACGTTTTTAATTTGATACTTTCCGACCCCTAGCCTTGACTGAAGCTGAAAACGACCCAAACAGTCTTGTAATTTTTCAAAATTATAACGAACATCGATCTAAAACCTTAAAACCTTAAATTTTATATCGATAAATCACTTGGCAAAACCCTGATGGACTGCAAAAATCCTGAAACTCAGGATCGATACGGGATATCGATAGACTATCGATGTCGTTTGTTGTTTTTTCTTCTATCTAGTCCATCAAGACTTACTCTTGAAAACGCGTATTTCCTTGCTTATTGTGACCCAGGAGACGTTTCCAGATAAAACAAAATTCGCTGGCGTAAGTTCCGGAATATCGAAGGGGAGACATGCCAGTTGTGTTCTGTCCAGATCAGGGGCAACTGGAATAGCTACACTTGTATTCACCTTAAAACAAGCTTCTGCTTTGTTTCTGCAGTGGGAGCTTGTAGCTGAAAAGAAAGAAAATGGTGGATCATGGAAAGCGGAATGGAGTGGAGAAAAGGTGACACGTTTACCTGAAAGTGTTTTCAGACAATACCATGGTTTTTCCAAAAAAAAAAATTATTAATCAAGGCTTTCAACGAATTTTTATAGAACAATGAAGTGACCATTTATTCCTTGACTGCTTTAAGGTGTTTGACTCAGAACCTGCATGGCTGTACGGCAAGCTTAAAGAGGGACTTTACAACTTTCTTGCGTCCTCAAATCGAGTAAGCAAACACCGATTTCGTATCGGCAGTGTGTCCTTCTTTCAGAACAAAATGTGATGCAAAGGAAGCAGTCTTTAAGCTTAAGAATATACCATATTCCCTCCCATTTTTTCCGCCTATCGTCCTAATTTTCTTCCTGTTAGATTGATGTTAATATTCTTCCCTTATTAACGCCATTACAATAATTACTCTTATCAATCACTGTTGATTTTTATAAAACAAAAAAAATAAGCCCGTAGACCTTACAATGTTTGCCTTATGGCTATCGTTATGTGACTGACAGTGTATTTATTTCTAAACGAACAGTTAAGTGTAAATCACACCTTACGTGAGGAGGAAAACAAAAAAAAATAATTAACGGAAAAAGGAAATACTACAGCTTACATCAATTCCAAACAACAAGGTAAACGATGTGTCAACAGGGAGTTATCTTTCCATCATACCATCAATGACAACGATGTTTCAACAGGGAGTTACCTTTCCATCATACCATCAATGACAACGATGTGTCAACAGGGAGTTACCTTTCCATCATACCATCAATGACAACGATGTTTCAACAGGGAGTTACCTTTCCATCATACCATCAATGACAACGATGTTTTAACAGGGAGTTACCTTTCCATCATACCATCAATGACAACGATGTTTCAACAGGGAGTTACCTTTCCATCATACCATCAATGACAACGATGTGTCAACAGGGAGTTATCTTTCCATCATACCATCAATGACAACGATGTTTCAACAGGGAGTTACCTTTTCATCATACCATCAATGACAACGATGTTTCAACAGGGAGTTACCTTTCCATCATTCCATCAATGACAACGATGTGTCAACAGGGAGTTATCTTTCCATCATACCATCAATGACAACGATGTTTCAACAGGGAGTTACCTTTCCATCATACCATTAATGACAACGATGTTTGAACAGGGAGTTATCTATCCACATCCCAACATGGACGAAACAGATGTGGCAACTAGGAGTCACCTTTCACTCAAAAAAATTCAATAAAAACATTGCATTAACAAGAGATACATTTCACACCATACGGACAATGAGGATGGTGTACCAATAATGAACTTTAAGCCAATACAAACAGTGAAAACGGTACATTATCAGAAACTCATTTTTCACAACATATAATTAATAAAAACGATGTACCAACAGTGAATTACCTATTCCACCAGAAAACCACTGAAAACGATTCTTTAGCAGTGAGTCGCGTTTTATTCTAGACTAGGAAGAAAAGCAATATATCAACAGAAATATATACAGTGAAAACGATGCATGAACAGTCACCTTTCACAACAAAGATGTACTGAAACAGACTGTACTACAATACTTTTAGAAATAATTTACTTCCTCTGCATGTCGTGATAATGCAGCTTCAATGCTTTGCTACTATTGTGTTTGATGGATTCACAGCTGTTTAAGTTTCTTTACATTTAATAGACAAAGGCATCCACAGCTGGTGAATAGTTCATTATGAACTTTTCACGTTTTTTTCCCCAAATACTCATTTAAAGGTTGTGGAGTCACAATCAACCCGTTTGAGTTGTAACTCCAGGACTGATCTGAATGCTTTTCTCAAGGTTTAGGTTTCTTTCTTTTTCACTTTTTGAAGTGAATAATTATCAATCAATATTCTGTTGACATTCAAAAGCTAGCTAGTAAACACTGCCCCTTACCAAATTATCAAACCCCTGGTTGAAATTCGATAACGGTCCAATTACGACATTATGCTAGCAAAGTGACAACTGTCATTTTACCCACTCTTAGAGACCTCTCAGAAAGGCACTCCCTTTGAAATTAATGTAAACAAACAGTCTTAAGCCATTTCCTTACTGTTCCAATTGATTAGAGTGGCATTGCCATAGAGGAAGATTTCTTTCATCACATCTCCATTGATGATTCGGAAAAAGTATGGCTCGTCATTGTATTTAGTTCCTGCACAATCAAAGGTTACGGATTCTCCTAGGACAAATGCGTGAGCGTTGCCAAAACACAGTGAGTGAATGGTTAGTTCCGGTGTGCTGAAATATCCTGAAAATGATAGAAAAAAATAATGATCTAGAGTAAACGCGCGGTGGCTTGGTTTCCACTCCGAGTACATTGCCTTATTCTGTCTGATAAGACAACATTTTAACTGCAGGTACTCAACATACTCTTGAGGGCCACATTGCAAAAATCTGTTATTTTGCGTCAAAGATAAATAAAATGTCTTAGTAAAGAAAGTGTTTAGATTAAAGGTTTAGGAGAACATAATTCCTGTGTACTGACATAAGGCGAAGCGGTCGTGGTGCTGTTCACACGCTGAGTGTTGAGGATGGAGTATAAGATGATGTTAGAGCAACTTGGAAAGTTGAGCTCCACACTGGCGATGTCGAGATAACGGCCGAGTCTCCACTTTCAACATGCCTGTCAGTTTTCTTGTTTTCTGTCTTTGCTTGGAATCTTTACGTATTTCGATCACTGGGACGTTTTTTTGTTTGTTTGTTGGGTGTTTTTTTTACTCTATAATTTGAAGAATTGTGACTGCTTGAACTGTGGTGAGGTGTGTTAATTATAATATAAATATAAAATTTAAGATACATCGTAGCCTATGTAATCAGAGATTAGCTTAGTATCGTTGCGACGTTTTTTTACCTATATCGATATGACCAATACAATGTATATATTTATTGTAAAGATTTCTTGCTTCATTGTTTGTTAGTGTGCGTGTTTTAATTTTTTAATTTTTTTTATTTATATAAAAAGAACAATGATAATAATAATAACAACAACAACAACAACAACAACAACAACAACAACAACAACAACAACAACAACAACAACAATAATAATAATAATAATAATAATAATAATAATAATAATAATAATAATAATAATAATAATAATAATAATAATAATAATAATACACAACTGATGATTTACCTTTTTCAACTGAGAATTTCTTACTTTCAACACATTCGTTTCCTTCTGTGTCCAAGCAGCAGGTTAATGGGTGTTGCTCCAGGCTGTCTATGACAGGGACATATCGGACCGACGTGTATATCATACGGCAAAACACGGGTCGACCGATATATTGCCGGACTTGATCCGTTGAGCCGGTGAGGAATTAAAACATAATTATGATTGTTAAAACAGAAAACGGAAACATTGAAGGTGTAAGTATGTGCGAGTGTCGGGAGGGGGCGGGAATAAAGTGAAAGCGAGAGAGAGGGAGAAACAGAGCGAGGCAAGGAAAAACTGTGAGAAAGAGAACATGCAGAGAGTGGGATTAAGAAAATATATAAAAGAAGAGAATGAGCGTGATAAGATGAAGAGAAGAGGTAAAAAGGAGAAGTATATTTTACAATAAATACTCGCCAGAGCTTACTACCCTTTACAATCTGCGTTCATAATTTCTATAGTTGAGAGGAAATAATTATAGACTGACATAATCATTCAGGAATTAGTTTACTATTAACGGCAGGCATTACATATATATATGAGACAGGCATTCGTCACAAAGCAGCCGGAGCGTTTATACAATTTTCAATTCAATATTTTTCAGCGATGTAAAATTTACGTATACACTCAATTAGTTTAGAGAATAGCTATTAGATGGGTTACATGGTCCCAAATCTAAATCCGACCTGCAACACTCAAAACTTCCGTAACTTAGTGTAGATTTCTAAAAATTAATGCAAAATGTAATGACCTCCCTTGTCTAGCTACAAAGAGGCCGTTTCGATATCAAACTTAGTCTAAATTCGAGCGATATCAAATTAGTGACCGATGGATATCTCTAAACTGTGCGGGGATGGGGGAAATTAACTGGGAAATACATCTCTAACAGCAACTTTTTTTTCTCGCGAATATAGTTAACCGTATTCAACTAAGTTGCTCCAACTCAACTCTCCGATTGAGTTGACTTTACGACATGCTTGCAATACCGGGCCAGTCTTGCGACTGCAGTGTCGGGCATTATGTAGATTCCTTATTCTCGGCTTTCGCCAAGACCTTGTGCGGTACTAAATAGGCTCAGACCACACTTTGGATAAGTCAAGGTGTAGGAAATACTGCTCAACAAACTTCGAATGGAGTAAAAACACTTTTGCCCCACAATGATTTCCCTATAAGTATTTTTATCTGGATATTTCCTTACCCACTGAACCGACGTAGCGTAAGATTCTGTAACTAGGCATCCACGATGAAAATAATCAAACAGGATTGCCTAGCATTTCTGTTTCCTAAACCATCTGCCATATTTTGTTGAATATAGACTATAGGGTATGTTTGAATAATGTCCTGAAATTAAGGGCTGGTGATCTCTAAATATTTATCTTACCAAGGAAATACACGTTTCAATGAATTTCACAAGCAGCGTTCAAAGAGCAAAAAGGAGCGATCCAAGGCTATATCATTGACAGATCTATATTTAGATAAATTTTATCTAGTTTCTGAATGAAGACTTCTGCACCGAGCCTAGGCTAGATTTCAATTCAAAATCCAGACCTATACCTATAAGACAATCTATAAAGAAGTAGAGGTTAGGTCATCCTCTAACATTTGATCTGGTACCGTCGTCTTGGTTTAGATCTGGATTTAAATGAAGACTATTTAAATTAAGACTTGACTGGACTATTGGTGGAAAAATCTCCATCTGGACAAATGTTGACACATCCTCGTGGAGAACTACAAATCTGGATCTACATCATAATATCCACTTTACTGTTTTAGTAGCACTTTTTGTATCTTTTTTTTTCCTTTTTGTTTACGTGTATTTGGTATTACTCTTGTTTGCACTGAGTTTCGAACAGATTCGGGCCTATTTAAGCAGACTTTGTTCCTGAGATACAGCTGCTAGGACAACTTCCACAATCGCCCACAATTTGGAGCGCATATTTCCTGTCTGGCGCCCTAGAGCTTGGGAATGTTTCTTTAGCTGCGCCCTGCGCTGTTTTCAAAGAAGGGCCTATTTGGGTACAACACTGGTTTAAGTTGCGCCCTGCGCTGTTTTCAAAGAAGGGCCTATTTGGGTACAACACTGGTTTAAGATGCGCCCTACGCTCTTTTCAAAGAAGGGCCTATTTGGGTATAACACTGGTTTAAGATGCGCCCTACGCTCTTTTCAAAGAAGGGCCTATTTGGGTATAACACTGGTTTAAGATGCGCCCTACGCTGTTTTTAAAGAAGGGCCTATTTGGGTACAACACTGGTTTAAGTTGCGCCCTACGCTCTTTTCAAAGAAGGGCCTATTTGGGTATGACAATGGTTGTTATTTTTAAGGGAGGGCCTATAAGGGTATAACAATGGTTTAAGTTGAGCCACAATTTGATCTTGCGTTCCTTTCAAAGAAGGGCCTACTTGGGTATGACAATGGTTGTTATTTTCAAAGGAGGGCCTATAAGGGTTTAACAATGGTTTAAATTGAGCCACAATTTGATCTGCGTTCTTTTCAAAGAAGGGCCTACAATGGTTTGTTATTTTCAAAGGAGGGCCTATAAGGGTATAACAATGGTTTAAGCTGAGCCACAATTTGATCTTGGGTTCTCGTCATGTGTACCCGGCCTCGTGATTAATTTTGATAGTAGGAGTAAAAATCATGACGTTATTTGCCATTACCAACGGTTTGTTACTGTTTCTAAACATTTCATAGTTTAAAAGTTCTTGATAGAAATCGTGTTGCAAGTCACTGAGAAGACAGGTGAATTTTGCACTAAACAAGATCCATATGCTGTGAAGAAAACTCAACATTTGATGTCATGTTTGGGGCGGTTTGAGATGATGGAACCTGGCACTGCAGTTTCTTTTTTGTTTAGAATCGCTGATGACACCACAACTTATCTCCTCATTCTCTCCATCGTCTGCACATACACAAACCATCGACACGATAACATTACATCCTCAGTGTCAACTTTTAGACTTTAATACAGAAATGTGAAGCTGAGATAATCAAAACATATCTCAAAGAAATGATTAATGACAAGGTCTATCTTTATTTTCAGAAAGAATTCAATTTTTGAAATGGTCACGCTCTACTAAAAAAATCTCAGAACTAAAAGGTGCCAACGATTCATTTCTTTTACACCAAAATTTTGCCATTATTTCCCAAAAAAGGTCAAAAGAGTAACGTCGCTATTGAATTTCTTATAAGAACAGGAGAGGTTAAGCTTTGCCGCCTCTTAATATAATCAATACAAAATTAGTTATATACCAAGCACATTAACGTCAAATTAAAAGCAAGATTGACCTCATTCGTAAATGATTTTAAATACGCTTGGGGAAACAATGATGTTAACGGACAATTTTCAATAAAATCAATTCTAAAAACACATAAACCCAGCCTTGCGAATGGAAAAGGACGTTAAAACTATTTCTCACAAATTTACCACTGTAAAGGACCCAAAGACCAAAGATTGTTTCGAAAAATACCGGGACTATTGTCAGCAGCGCATTATAGTTTAAAGTATGAGGCCGTTATCAAACTCGTCTCTGAGACAAAAAAAGCGCTACAGAAAAAAGCCCACCAGGCCATGCCATTTGTCTGCTGACCCTTCCGGTCTACAGCAAAATGGGGATGGCAAGACCCAGAGGTTCGCTTACCCCATGTCGTAGTCTCCGCGCTCACAAAAGGATCTGTCCAAAGGAGTGGGTGCGAAACGCCAACACAGGAGACTCTGACCGTGTTTCCCAGGTAGAGTGAGTTATCAGGCCGCTCAGAATGTACAGTTAAAACTGGCAAATCAGGTTTGGGGCCTGGGAAGATAGATCGAATAGGACCTCGGTAGACTGGCAAGATCGATCGCTTGCTAATTTTCTTGTGAAAAGTGATGAAACAGTGATTAAATACGAGGGCAGGCTGATAATTAAGTTCCGTTTAATCATAACTTTTTAATTTTTCACAGCATATACATAAACAATACGTCAAACGAAAGCTTAATATCTCAGCTACATACTTAGCATTCTATTTTTCGATGTAGTCACCGTCGCGATCAACACACCGCCTCCAACGTTTCACTAGTTGGCTCACGCCGTCAGCGAAGAATTCAGACGGCTGTCCACGGCACCATCTGCGAACATCTGCGATAACTTCCTCATCATTGTCATAGTGATGGCCCTTCAGGTACTTCTTGAGTTGGGGAAACAAATAATAGTCAGAGGGGGCAAGATCGGGGCTGTATGCAGGGTGAGGTAGGGTCGTAAGTTCCAGCTGCCTTAAGGCGTCCTGAGTTTGGCGACTGGTGTGAGGGCGCGTATTGTCGTGTTGCAGGATTGAGTCCTTATCACGCCGAATACGTCTGAGTCGGAGTTTGAGAGCTCGGAGTGTTGAAATATATCGCTCAGAGTTCACAGTTTGCCCTTGCTCCAGAAATTCCATGTGGACCACTCCCTCCATGTCCCAGAAAACGGTGAACAAGACCTTTCTTGCAGAGGCAACAACCTTGAACTTCCTTGGACTTGGAGAAGTTTTGTGCCTATACTCCATCGATTGGGCTTTACATTCTGGATCGTAGTGGTGGACCCAGGATTCGTCTCCAGTCACAATGCGTTGCAGAAATGCTTCTCCTTCTGCATTGTAACGCTCTAAGAGTTGAGTACACATGTCCTTTCTCTGCGCTTTCATCTCTACAGTGAGCTGTCTTGGGACCCAACGGGCAGAGACTTTTCGGTAACCCAGTACAGTTGTGGCGATACGGTGCACTCGTTCTTTCGAAATGCCTACTTCATCTGCAATTTCCTTTTGTTTGACCCTTCGATTAGCTCTAATCATGCAGTCAACTTTCTCTCGATGAGCCGTGTCCGATGCGGAAAGGGGCCTACCCGAACGCTTTCGATCACGCAGAATTGTCTCTCTGGGGTCTTCCAGTTTAAAAATTCTCACCCATTTGCGAACTGCGCAGTCTGAAATGCACATTTCACCATAAACTGTCTTCATTCTTGCATGAATGTTTGCAGCAGAACATCCCTCAGCTGCCAAAAACTCGATAACAGAGCGCTGTTTGATGAGAAGGTCATTGGAAGTCGCCATTGTCTCATAAACATGGCTACCACATCATGTGTTGCGCGTCACTGCATTATGAGCACGAATGACGTCACACAAACTTGTTGTTATAGTTAAGTCTAGAAAAATGGTTCGAGAGTATATGTACGAAATTTTAGGTCGATGTGACGAAAATTGACCTAGTTATTAGCAAACGGAACTTAATTATCAGCCTGCCCTCGTATTATTGATCTAAGTCCAATATGCAAAACTCCTGTACTACTTCTTTTATCCATACTACCCACTATAAATTTATATTTACTATCTCTTCATTATCTACTTTCTCGTGTGCTTACAAGAGATAAAGAAACATTAAAATGTTATCACACAGTCGGTTTCACTCGGCTTCTTTCAAAAGTAAGTAAGAAAAAAAATTTTCAATCGAAAGAACCTTACTGTTGAATTTTGTTTTCTAACATTATTACTTTTGATCTGCCATTCGCAGTAAACAACGATAAAATATTTTAAACAACATAGAATTTCAAGCTCCTCATAACTCACGTAAGACTTTCTGGCATATCGGTGTTGATTCTACTTCACATAAATCTTGAAACCACATTTGATCTCCTTTAAAAAGACACTTTTCTTTATCGTTTTCATGAAGATCTATGGATGATTTCTGAAAAAAAAAACGAATCAATTGTAAAAATAACAAAGGAAGAAATGTGATAATTAAAAGAACAAAATTTTTAATTTTATACGGAAAAGCATCACGATTCATATGGCTTCTCAAACGCAATTCACAGCTTTAAGTGCAGCCTCAGTAAGCATCAGGAAACATTTCATAAGATATCCGTTAGGATATGCCAATAGCATCATTCTATTAGGAAAATTGGGTGGAATCAATAGCCATATGGCAACCCACAAAACAATAAGGGTACATTTTGTAGCTATTGTTCTCAGCTCGAAGCCATTAAGAGACTATACATTTTTAGGATATCAGCTCAGCCATAAAAATTCAACCTACTGTGTGAATGATATACAAGAGCTGAAAAGATAACATGCTAGCTAATAGTGTACTCTCATACGGTTGAAATCTCCTCCCAGTTATAAGGAAACAGCCTACAATTTTGAGAACCCCCACAGAGCGGCCAATGACCATGAGAATAGCCCCAGCGCCATAGGAAAACAGCTCATATCATGAAAATAGTCCGAGAGCCATAGGTAAACAGCCCAAAACCATAAGGATAGCCCCAGAACCATAGGGAAATAGCCCAGGATAGCCCTAGAGCTATAAAACGAAACAGCCCACAATCTTGATGAAATCTCATGAGCCATGAGGAAACAATCTACTCCATGAGTGTAGCCTCTGGGCCATAAGAAAACAGCCCATAACCATGAGGATAGGCCTAGAGCTTTAAAACGAAACAGCCCACAATATTAAAGATATCCCCAGAGCCATAGAAAAACATCCCATAATCATGTCCCCAGAGCCACAGGGACACATCCCAACAACCATGCGAATAGCCTCAGAGCCATAGGTAAACGGCCCAAGCCAAAGAAGATAGCCCCATACCCATTGGGAAACAGCCCATAATCAGGAGGATGGTCCCAGAGCTATAAAACGAAAGAGCACATAACCATGACTATAGCTCTAGAGCCAAATGGAAACAGCCCATAATCATCAGGATAGGCCCACAGCTATAAAACGAAAGAGCCCACAATCTTGAGGAATCCCCAAAGCCAACAAAGTAAACAGTCTGCAGCCATGAGGTTAACCCCAGAGAGATAAATAAACAACCAATTACCATGCGGATAGTCCCTTAGCAACAAGGCTAAACAGCCCAAAACCATTAGGGATTTCCCAGAGCCATGAGAAAACAGCCCATAAACTTGACGATAGCCCAAGACTCATACGAAATAGTCCATATCCATGAGGATAGCGGCAATGCTATAGGGAAAAAGCTCATAACCATGAGGATAGCCCCTCGGCCATAACGAAACAGCTCAAAACCATGAGGATAGTCTCAGATCCATAGGGAAATAGCTCAAAACCGTGAGAACAGTTTCATAAAACAGCCCATAGCTATGCGAATAGACCCAGAGGCATAGGGAAAAAGCTGATAGCCAAGAGGATAGCGATAAAAAAACCCAGCCCATATCCATAAGGATAGATAGCCCCAGAGCCATAGAGAAACATATCATAATTGTGAGGATAGCTATAAATAAAAAGCCAATAACCATGAAGGATTTCCCAGAGCTATAAGAAGACAGCTCAAATCCATGAGGATAGCCGCAGAGCCATAAGGAAACTGCTCATAACCCTAATGATAGCCCCTCGGCCATAAAAAAAAACATCTCATAACCATGAGGGTATAAATAAACAGCCCATAACCATGAGGGATTTCCCAGAACCATAGGAAAACAGCTCATAATCTTGAGGATAGCCCCAGAGTCGTCAGAAATAGCCCATATCTATGGGGAACGCCGCAATGCTATAGGGAAACAGCTCATAACCACGAGGATAGCCCCTCGGTCATAAGGAAACAGTCCATAATCATGAGGATAGTCCCAGAGCCATAGGGAAACAGCTCATAACCATGAGGATAGCTCAAAATAAACAACCCTATAACCATGAGGATAATCCCAGAGCCATAGAAAAACAGCTCATAACCATGAGGATAGTCCCAGAGCCATAGGAAAACAGGTCATAACCATGAAATTGGCTATAAATAAACAGGCCATAACCATGAAGATAGTCCCAGAGCCATAGGAAAACAGGTCATAACCATGAAATTGGCTATAAATAAACAGGCCATAACCATGAGGATAGCCCCAGAGCCATAAGAAAACAGCTCATAACCATGATACCTATAAATAAACAGCCCATAACCATGAGCACAGCCCCAGAGCCATAGGGAAACAGCTCATGACCATGAGAATAAACCCAGAGTCATAGGGAAATAGCTCATATCCATGGGGATAGCCAAATTAAACAGCCCATAACAATGGAGGATTTCCCAGAGTCAGATGAAAACAGCTCACAACCATGAGAATAGTCCCAGAGCCATAAGGAAACAGCTCACAACCATGAGGATAGTCCCAGAGCCATAGGGAAACAGCTCACAACCATGAGGATAGCTATAAATAAACAGCCCATAGCATGCTTTGCAGAGAATAAGACATTATGATACTGGATGGGGCGATAAAGGTGGGAGGGACCATAAAGTAATCATCGAACTCCACTAGTTAGAATTATTCGGTCTGAAACTTTGCTACACGCATTTTGCTGCCTATGAATTAGGCGGGCTGCTTCAATAAATCTTTTTTTATGTTATGAGCGAAAAAATTATTGTAATGCTGATAGAAAAATTACTCTCCCCACAAACCTGCCAGCTCTTTAATTCCACCTGTGTCCTGTCCCCATGCTCGTACAAGTAGTATTTCTCCTTCACAAACCGTATGCCCGAAAAGGTCGAAACCAGGGGGAAAGTAGCTGAGAAGTTGTGGAACAACTCGTTAAGCGGGTTGAAAATACGGTATGCTCCCGGTTTTTTTTTATATTTTTATTATTATTATTATTATTATTATTATTATTATTATTATTATTATTATTATTATTATTATTGTTGTTGTTGTTGTTGTTGTTGTTGTTGTTGTTGTTGTTGTTGTTCCTTAGATAAAGCAATCAGCCATTGTTTGCTAATAAAAAAGTTTCTCATATTTAACTTGTCACTGCAGAGCAATTCTACTACTGTTTATATAGACCATATTATTTTATTTATTGATTTATGTATTTTGTTAATACTCTGATATAAGATTTTCGGAACTTTAAAATACATCAGGTGGGCTACTATTGATCTTTAAGTAAGGTAGCTGGTTAAGTAAATAGTTCACAGCCTTTCGGCAAGAAAACTGTTGATTATCAGTATTTCTGGATCCACAATTCTATGAAGCAACCAAAATGAGACATTGCTATATCAATATATATTTTTTACAAGTGCAAAAAAAGCAATACATCAAATTTATACTTCTTTTCGGAAAAAAGAAAGAAAATAATAACCGTAGCTTTGCCCAACAAACCCTGATATTAATCGAATAAATCTTAAACATATTGACCACCAATGTTGTTGTTTTTTTGTTGTTTTTTTTCCTCTCTTTTTTCGCTTACTTTCCACAAAGTCGTTGATGTGTTTGTACGAGATCTGCAGCATGGTAGCGCCGCCGCCGTGGTCACAGCACGCGTGAATCTTGTCCCAGCTGAGCCGGCCGGACAGCTGCTTCACGCACGTCAAATTGTCGTGGGTGAACGGGATCCAGCCATAGCCGCAAGCCGCAGCGTCATCAACTTCTTCACGTGAATCTATGGGGACGGACGGGTGCGAGAAGGGCAGTTGGAGGAGGGAAAAGGGGGGGAGGGCGAAAGCGGGATAAAATTAGACTTAGTGTGATTTTCGCTCGATTGATAATGATTAGGATAGCCCGTTCGTTTTCAGTGTTCCATGCCTTAATCGTCGGGCGTTCCCGTGCCAAGTGTGTACTCCTCTTAACTGTTACAGCACGGCCTGTCTCAGCACGCTATCTTCACCTTTCACCTAACTGGCTGCTTGAGCCCGCGCACGCCGTCTGATCAGACAGTGTAGGCGAAGCTTTCCCAATCGACACCTTGGGGAAATACTTAGACAAGAGCCGATTGCCGCAATTTTCAGGAAAAAAAAAACAAAAACCTCTCAACTCGATATTTATGCACATTTTGTACTAGGCTATGGATATAACGTGGAAAAAAGTGGATTTGATATGCATGTGATAATATTTATAAATATATACATATTTTTTTTAATGAAATATAAACGATTAAGAAGAAATCTATAAATAGGCTCATACAAGATTTTTAGCTTTAATTTGGTTTGGTGCAAGTTGCAGACAAATGCATTATGTTGGATACAACCACAAGTTTTTCAAATGGAGTTTCCAATGTGGTCACGTGTCGTTTTCTGTCACCGAAATTTGAGACAAAGTCACGATTAATTGGGTGTGTAAAGTCTAATGTGGCGGATTTTCGCATAAGCTTTCTGAGACTTAATTTAAAATTTTACAGTTTTGACGGCTGTTGTCTTTTTGTAAGCTCAGTGTATTGTACATAATTATAGTTGGGTTTCTTGTCCTATTTAGCCAAATAATCCAACAAGGCATATATAAGTCGCTCATCTTAAAGAAATCATCACACTTCAAGATCATGTCCTGATTATCATAAGAAAAGATAACAACATAAGCTTTTGATAATACAAAAAAAAAGCTTTAAATCCAAACATAAATACCAACTCAAGAAACGAAGATAAATTCTGTCATCCTTGAATTGAAGGTTTACAACTTAACTCTAGTTGAAAAAACAAGTAATCAAAGCTGTGCTTTCTTGGCACTTGAAATCAAATGTATTAGATACAAGGTAAATAAAGTATAAAAATGGTAGTGAGGGGGGTTGGGGGAAAGGGAACTGATTTTTGTTGAAATGTAGTGGCGGATGTAAGGGATAATAAAACACTGCTGGCAAGGACAAGAGGTGGAGATGGTAGAAGAGAAGGGTGGACCAAGAGATTAACATTTTTAATCTTAATTTTTCTTACACATAGAGAGAAAAGAGGTGGAGATGGTAGAGGGGAAGGGTGGACCATGAAACTGACATTTTTAATCATAATTATTCTTACACATAGAGAGAGAAGAGGTGGAGATGGTAGAGGGGAAGGGTGGACCAAGAGACTGACATTTTTAATCATAATTATTCTTACACATAGAGAGAGAAGAGGTGGAGATGGTAGAGGGGAAGGGTGGACCAAGAGACTGACATTTTTAATCATAATTATTCTTACACATAGAGAGAGAAGAGGAGGAGATGGTAGAGGGGAAGGGTGGACCAAGAGACTCTCAGTTTTATAACATGATAATTATTATTTTTATACTTAGAGCGAAAAGACGAGCATGTTTTTCGCATGGATTGCTCTACCTCCAGTCCTCTGCTTCGGCCTTTCAACTTCAGCTGCGACGGGCAAAGAGTGAAAGTATTGCCTGTATGCATTTGTGATTTGTCCAGACAGACATAAGGTGAGAAGGTCTGTCTTTTTGGCTTTTGGAATTCCTGATGCCCTGCAAACTCTAACCTAGAGCGATTGCGGGTGACGTGTTTCTGAGGATGTTCGGTTTCGCGGATACACATCTAATCTTCCGGGAACACAATCGCAGACTGTTGCTAGGAAGATTGCACGGAGATCCTTCTCCTTCACGACAAGCTGCCTGGTTCTGCTCCAAATAATTTTCAACCCATCGTAAACAGTTGTTAAGTTCTTCACGGTGTTTGCCATGAATTTAAATTCCACAAAATCTTTTTATGCCATTTCCTTGACTCTGTATGGTTGTTTAGAGACTGGCTGCTGTCACTTCTGTGAACCTATGATTGGTCTAGGTGTAAAATCTTTAGTCTTCTTGTCATTTTTTCTATGGTGGCGCTAATCGAGTCAGTTTTGGTTACCGTGCAGCCCTTTTCTAAAAATGTGTGTGTGTTGTCTTTGAGAGGCAGAGAAAATTCCTGGTTAACCAGAGGGCTAAGGCTACAAAACAATTACGGTTCTGACTGCCGCAGTTGCCAACAAAACATGTAAATCTTTTTCAACTGTCCGTGAAGCCCTTTCTTTCATGCAGTGAAAAAGGCACGTGGCCACTTGATTTTGCCCCCTGCGGCCCTAAATCTTTGGCCCCAAAAACCGCAAACTATACCGTCTTTAAAGTCATATAGTGTAAAGTTGTACACACCTAAGCGCCTCTTGTATTAAAAGCTTGAGCTTTGTTTATGCGGACAGAGAAGGGTTTGCTGCATATCAAACAAGGAGTTCGCAAAAAAAAAGATGTTGCAGCAGCTTTTGCCTCTTCTTTTATTTCTCCTACTTTTGATTTGTTCCTCAAGTGTTCCACATATAATTCTTTCTCTTCCTCAGTGGGGTTATTTCTGTGGGCTGTGCAGATTTCACTTTGGTCTTTTTATAAGGTTTGCGAAAAGCCAGGTTGAAATCAACAATGATGCGCCTGTATTCATCAATGGTTGCGTTCTCACGATCTTTGGAAGTTTCTTCGTAGAGTCGATACAATTTTTGCTTATAGACAGTGAAGCGTCGGGATACTTTCTTTGAGTACACAAGCACGGCAATAATGAGAATCAATGGCAGCGGGTGTGTACGTACATCACGTACATCTTGAACAGCAATTTCTTTTTTGTATGGTTTCCATGTCGCACTTTAACTCCGTTGGACTATTGATTGACTGCTCCAAAAATAAAATCTTTGCCAATGTTAGTGTGTTCAAGAAAAAATGTCTGCACACTTGCACATGGAAATCTTTTGAATGGAAACAATATTACATTTTTGTCATCCTTTTCTTTTTCCCGTATTACTGGGCAGCGTTCGATGTGTTTTAAACTGGAATTCTTTTGTTGCTTCTTGTCCCCATAGCTCCTATAGCTTTTCAAGATTGTCTCCCGAGCTTCATTATTGAAGTGAGTCGAGCATATAAACGCACAGGATTCACCATATGTCTAGGACTTATTGCTTTTGAGGACTTTTTTTTACAGTGGTTGAAGCGCATGACATACCAGTATATTTCAACCGCTTTTTTTATATTTCTTTTCCATTCAGCAGGGTTTTGAGTTCTTTTTTCGTGCGCGCTTTGGTTGGTCTACAATGTTGTCTAGAATCTGAGTACTTTCTTCCCCGTTCTGACTTTGAATTAGTTCTTTTCTAGAGGTACTACGGTCTGCTCTTGTTGCCTTGGTATCAGGACAGGGTTTTCTTGCTTGCTGTCCATGAATTGTTTGATCCTTATCGATTACATTAACGTCTTCTGCTTTATCTTTAGCAGTCACCTCTTCCTCTCGCCCGATGTCTTTTTACTTTGTTCACCCTTTTCTTCGATAGTTTCCCCGTCCTGCTCACAAGCATCAATGACTTCGATGCAATGATCGTAATAGGCAAGTATGAAATATTTCTTGCACGCAGCCCATACCTATTAATTTTTGTACATCGCTGTACTTGACAGTGACCAGGTACATACTCTGGGTCAGCATTAGAATCGACATAGCCAGGCACCATTGGGCAACCGGCAGGTCGCTGACTTGCCGAGGAAATACCGACTTCATCAGAGGAACCTGCTTCAGTGATTCCAAGTCTGTTGGAACAAAACATTCACGGCGCTCATAAAGTTAATGTTAAACTTGCAGTTAAAGTAGACAAGCTTAGAACAAGACAACTTTAAATAATATTATAAAGAGGTAATAATTTTAGTTGAACATAATTTATAGTTTGATCAAGTTTCTAGCTTTGCGCATTCATTTTACTAAAGCATATAATAAGAGCCTTTAAATCCTGCGAAAGTTGCTTAAAGTTTAAATATTTGCTGGTGAAACCGTGAACAATAATAGATACAATTTTTTTCGCCAGGGGTGAAGCTAGGAAAGATTCTAGCTAGGAAAATGTGTAAAGAGTATACCAGATAACACAATCAAATCAATTCTTGTTACACAAAAATTTATGTACTTAAATATGTGCACAAGAATTTGAATAGATTTTTTTTTGCAACAAGCCTCTACTGTAAAAACCAATCACATATTATCGGCAGCAAAAACTGTTAGGAGTTTACTTTTATTTAAGCCCCAGTAATACTATCCACATGAGAAAAGCCATAAAGGTAATATTGAGAATGTAAAAATTACTCACCTTTGTTAACATTTGACGCGAATTTTGCTAGAAAACTTGTGGTGTTTACAGATTGAACGTTTATCTTGCTCTGTATTGCATCAAAACAAAACATGTGAACTAAAAACAGAAAATGGAAACACCATGTTTTCGACACATAACATGGCTTCTGCCAGAGAGGAAAAAATAAACCCTTGTGCTAATGCCATTTTCCGACATAGTGACATATTGCAACAAACAATCTGAAACTTGAGATGAGATGTTCTAGAAGTAATTCCGACAAGAGCTATTGTCGGATATTTAAAAAAGGCTTTTGTAGATTTTTTACTTTACCAAATTCAGACAAGAGAACATAATAGACTTAACTCATAGTTTTTGTAAAGATAAATTATGCGATGTCGGTGTACACTAACATTAAAACTATTGATCATCGTTAGCCCATCTTGTGATCTATGTGTGTGGGTGTGTGTGAACTTAAAGAACGATATTATAGAAAAAAAGGGTTTAAAAAAATAATAATAGCAGATTGATCTCTTACACAGAGGTGTAGAAATGTTTGATCGCTGCTCAAACTATTTACATCAATTTTGCGGGGGAAAAAAAGCATCGAAAAGGAAGAAAGAGAAAAGGAAGAAAAAGAAAATCAGAAGTAAAGCGATGTTAACTCGGCATTCTAGTTTCTTTCGTTTCGTTAACCCAGCGATACAGCTGTGCCGATTAGTTCTGGAATGGCATTGATTTACAAGTCTGACTGTCGCTTGACTGGCTAAAAGATCAAATAGAAATAGAAGTTAACTCCTTATAAAAACAATGAAGACGATTGCAAAACAGATTTTGTTCATCAGCTTAGTACAAATAAATATCTGTTTTCTTACCTTCGCACTTCCTCTGTTCTATGTGTTGGGCAAAAAACACTTGAAAAAAAAATAGGGAGAGAAAGAGAGAAGATTAGAGATGGAGGTGCTTTTTAACGTAATTTTTCACTAATCTTCTTCGTGAAATACTAAACATAGCAACCATAATCACACAATTTCAACCAATCATCTTGTTCTTGGTACAAATCATATTTAATTTTATTTGCTGTTGTTCTGGAATGTCTTTTTCTCTTAGGGTAATAAAAGCCTTACTGTATTACTCAATGTATCAAGGAGGTAGGGTCTTTATCAATAAACGGTAACAAAGCAGTTTCATTTGATGTGTCAACTAAAAGTGGTCTTCAATTCAAATTTTGATTGAGATATGTACGTTGACTTAAATATTATTAGATAGATAAAGAAGTAGAAAGATAGATAAACAAAGAGATAGATAGACAGACAAACTGACAGGCAGACAGTCAAACAAGCAGATAGTTAGGTAGACAGGTAGAAAATAAAAGATAGAAAAGGGGGTATAGGTGCGAGGATAGAGAGAAAGATTAAGAAAGAGAGGCTGTGTGTGAATAAGTGAACGACAGACAGAGAAAGAAAAAAAGTGAAAATAAGCTCAATTCTATAGATTAAACTTCGAGTTAACATGACATAATTATATAACAACCATTTTTCGCCATAGAAATACCATAAATAGCTTTATGTTGTTTGTACAAAGAAAAGGGTGTAAACATGTCTTTAAACACCGCAATAATCAGCAGAGGATTCAAATGTAGACCATTTCAAATCACAGGTGAGATAAAGCTTGTGGAGATACATACTGCGTGTGCGCACACCGAAAGGGCAGCCGTCTTGGTCACCAGTTAACATTTGGGATGCTGAATAAAGAAGGAAAGGGAAAGTAATCAAAATGTTAAGTGATTATACAAGTCTAAATTAGAGGAGTCCTTAGTGTTCGCGGTGAAATTTTAAAAAAAAAATTTAGTAAAAACAATGAAGAAAACATCAATTCCAGCTCTAGCTAGAAATTTTTACACATTTTCTTGGAGACTAAACTGAGATAAAAGAACTCTTTTAAAAGATCTATAAAAATTTTTAGGATTTTTACAAGTTCCGATAAATATTCTGATTAACTCTTAGTTATTTCCTTAGATTTTTCTCAATCAGATTTTTTTTTCTAATGTTGAAGAACCTGAACTCGTCATTTTGAACTTTGAGAAAATGCTGTTCACAAAGGAATAATACATAAAGTAACGTGTAAGGTTTAAGTTGCGCTTTTTGAACTTTGACAAAATGGTCTTCACTCATAAAGGAATATGTAGGGTTTAAATTGTGCATTTTGATTTTTGATAAAATGGTCTTAACAAATATAAGGTTAAAAGAGTGACTCAGTTATAAATCCCAAATTTTACCTGTAAGTTTAAGCGCAAAAGCAATGCTTTAAAATGTATAATTTTTTTTTAAAATGAAAGAAATGTGAAAATTTTAAATCAAGCATCTGTATTTCTATATTCATTCTACTCTAAAGCAAATAAAAAAATAATCAAATAGAGAAAAACATGAACAAAAAAAAACAAACAAAACAAAAGTAAAGTGACAAAAACAAACAAAAATGGTACTAATGAAACCGAGGAGCTTCACGTATGTGTGGTGTAAGATTACTATGTGACTTTCTGAAGCAGACCTACAGAATAACGTTTAAGGTGTACAAAACAGTTTCATAGCTCTGTAATTGATACCAAGTTTTCGAACTGAGTCTGTGACCCGTGAAACTATATCAGAAAAAAAATGAGCGACATAGTGCTAAATTCGTCGCAGTGTAATGTTCACATTAATGCCTTGCCATGGTATAAAAAAAACAATTGAAATTAAAACACAGATAATGACCAACACGACAAAAACAAAGATAGCGCGGACGTTGCATAAGAGCGTGCGTCAAATAAACGCATGGTTCTCTACTGCTAAATGGAAATCAACCTTAAAACAGTGTACTTTAGTTTTCTATGTAACAACACCAGATTTACCGCGCGTGGTAGTCATTTTTCTACCATTCTTAGAAACAGTTTTATCCTCTTTTCCGGTTTGCGATCCTTTATCACGACTGAATGAGAAAGAATATCAACTTTTTTAACATTTTACTGCTATTTTGATATAAGATGAATTCAAATTGAATCTATCAGTAGTACTTTTCTTTTAATATAATTGACAATTGCAAATAATATTTTTTTAGCCCTTCCTTCTGTCTGTCTAGCAGTCTGTCTTTCAAAATTCCTCTCTGTCTATCGGTCTATCTGTATGTCTGTCTGTCTGTCTGTCTGTCTGTCTGTCTGTCTCTCTCTGTCTCTGTCTCTGTCTCTGTCTCTCTCTCTCTCTCTCTCTCTCTCTCTCTCTCTCTCTCTCTCTCTCTCTCTCTCAATTTCAATCGTAAGGAATCAGGAGCGGAGAGAAAGTGAGAAAGAGAGAGAAAGAGGAAAGTCTTATGGACAGACTGGCAGATGCACAGGAAGAAAAGGATAAAAGAAATTACCATTTGCACTAGTCAACATATTACAACAGAAGCACTACTGATGCTCCAATTTGAATTAATCTGATAAAAATGGCAGCAAATGTTAGAAAGTTGATATAAGAGAGAGAGAGAGAGAGAGAGAGAGAGAGAGAGAGAGAGAGAGAGAGAGAGAGAGAGAGAGAGAGAGAGAGAGAGAGAGAGAGAGAGAGAGAGAGAGAGAGAGAGAGAGAGAGAGAGAGAGAGAGAGAGAGAGAGAGAGAGAGAGAGAGAGAGAGAGAGAGAGAGAGAGAGCGTGAAGGAGCAATCGTTTTGGCATACACATACTGTGGATGTTCTTGTTCCAAATCTTGACCTCTATACGTTTGGATAAACGTCTGGTTATACATCGAGCAAAGATTCTGTGTTAAGACAGTGTGAAACTTCTTTAAGTTTATGATATCACAATCAATAATTGCTTCTGGCATGAGTTACTACCAAAGTTAAGATCACCATAATGTTATTTGTAAATATAGATACAGGGCTAGATCTCATTGTATGCCTAGCTTAGAATCGAAACCAACACATGAATTAGATTTGCAGTAATACACAAAGCACACTTACAAACTATAGCGACATAACAGAAAATGAAGGGAATTTGAAAAGTCATAGTATTTTTTGGCTCCCTTCAAAAATGTAAAGTGATTTTAAAAAAGTCACCCAGTTCAATTTCCAAAGGAGTGACTCACATTTAAATCAATTTATGAAAATAGATTACTTCTCTACTATAAACGGAAGTGGACTTTATTGGGTAAATCCAAATTTTGACTGTTTTTTAAGGCGTACTTTTATTTTTTTTAAGCTGTGCTTAATAGCATTTTAGATTCGTTTCTTAGAAATCATAGCGATACAATATTTGCTATCATCATCATTCTTGGCTCATGGTATAGACCACCAAGTAATCTTTTCCACGTTTCTCCATCGCAGGTCAGTTTTTTCACTTCTTTCATTCTCCTTCCACGGTGTATTCCCTGACTCGCCCCTTAGTTTCTTGTGGTCTTCCCCTTAATCTTTTGCCCTGAGGACTCCAATCCAGTACCTTTTTAGTGATGCTTTTGTCCGACTTCCGGAGACTATGACCAATCCACTACCAACGTCTTCTTCCAATTGCATCCACAACCGGTAGCTGTTCTGTTCTTCCACCTTCCTCATGTCTGACCTTACTTACCAATCTTTTTACCTTGTAGACATTCGTTGATGAAAGTCTGAATCTTCTTCACACAGTTAAATGACGTCTTCAATGTTCACAGCCGTGTAGGAATTTTTTTTTTTTTTTTTGTTATGAGATGAACTATTTAAATCGCTAAAACCCGCTTGTCTGAACCAACTTGTTATAAGAACCGATTGGTTCATTCATTCCCCGTTTTAATCTATCTTATTATAGCAGCAAGAAATTCGGCTCTAAGCCTAGTTCCCTTTGATCGATAAGAACAAAACATATAATAATGTTGTAATGCTACTACTTTAGTCTATTTAGCAGTAGTGAAAACACAATTCCTGGAACCAGTAACATTTTTGGAAAGAGATTGCAAAATGGTAACAGAATTCCTGTAATAAAAAAAAAGAATTCACAAAAAAAATTATCTTTCCTGCCTGTATCACACAATGAATGTCAAATGTGGTTTTTATCCAATCAGAAAGCTTTGCTTTTCTTTTCTTTCATCCTTCCGATTTTTATTTCTTCTGTTTATGCCGAGCATGAATATAAATGTTTTAATTAGCCTACAGCATGTCATTATGCAATTTTTTTTGTCATATCTTAAACCTTGGAGTTAACTGCCACATTGATCATTTCAGTTTTAATTCACGATGTAAAATCGTCTTTAAAAAGGACTGGGATTCCCTCCGAATGTCCATGAGTATTAGCCTTATTTGTTTAGCTTGTGTTATTGTCTGTTGGGCGCGCGAGTAACAAGGCACACTTTTGAATCAGACCACGTTTCCCGTCATGATAATCTTGGCAAGCTACTCTACATTTTATTTCAGCCTGTCCGTCTGTACAATGATAGGCCTATCTGGTCACAGGCTGCGGTGGAAAAAAATCTGGAATTTAAAGTTATCGTCATCTGACATGTTGTAATACAGTGTCATTCCTCTATATGACTTGCATCCTCTCGA